>JADGJK010000112.1:0-59378 GCA_027600645.1 Nowakowskiella sp. JEL0407 | reverse complement strand
GTGTCCATTATCGACGCTGCTGACTTTCAATTCATCTTTGTAAGTGTCTCAATTTGCTATCGTTGTTTTTTAACGTATCTAACTGTGGTTATTCTTTAATTTTGTAAAAAGTTCAACATTCTTCCCTTCTTTTTTGCCATCGTTGTCTTTGAGTTACTGTCTCCCAAAACCTATGATTACTTTAACGTTTCGACTACGTCTAAGATGTCGCCCTTAGACATTCCGCGCTGGACACTCTTCAAACGCTGGGTGTGGACAAAACGTGAAGTTATAATTGGGACTGTCTTGGTCGTTTGCAACCTCATTTGGTGGTTCTTGCCCTTCGCATCCCGGTTCCAAGGATACACTTACAAAGAGGTCGATCCTCATGCCGGCCACGGTCACGGAACAAGCAAAGTTCTCACGCTGCGAGCCATTGGTGATCAACTTTCTCGAAAAGCTGGTACGTGAACATTTGTTTCAGCGCAATTCATTTGCTTTTTAATAAATATTTGCAAATAGCATGGGCGGGAATGTGGGACGCTGCTCTTGCTATTATCTTCGCGGTCAGAGAAAATCAAATTCTCAAATCAGTTATCGGCGATGAAGCTGCAAGCTACCACAAAAGAATCCGATTCCACATTGCTTTAGGGTACGCTTGCCTGTTCCACCAAACATACCACACTTTTTGGTACATTGGTGGTTATGCTGTCGATGGAACTCTCGAGGAGAACCTTTACCCCTATCTTTCCAACTCTGGTTACTTCAACTTTGTTGGTCTGCTCTCGTGGTTGGCTATCGCTGTGATGGCAATTTTCTCTTGGTTCACGGTTAGAAGAAGCAAATACTTTGTCTTCATCGTAACCCATCAATTGTACGTTGTATTCCTTGCGACCGCCTACATCCATTTCCAAGCCTGCTTCTATCCAATGCTTGGCGTAAGTTTACTCATTTGATTTTTATACTCCGCATTTACTCTGTTTTATTCTTCTGGTTAGCCATTGCTCTACTTCATCTGGGATCGTTTACAAGCCCGCTTGTACCAAAGCCGAACTGTTAAAGTTCACGCAACAAAACTTAACGAAAAGACTATTCTCCTCCAATTTCCACTTTCGGAAAAAGTTCAAGGATACGCTCCGGGAGATTGGTTCAATCTTCGTATCCCTTCCATTTCGATGGGTGAATGGCACCCGTTTACTCTGGCCTCATACTACCCCGCATCTCCCAACGAAGCAAATGCTTACGTTTCTGTCACTGGACCATGGACTAGAAAACTTTTGAAAGCTATTGAGGATGGAGCGACTTCATTTGACGCCAACATGGATGGAATCTATGGAGCGCGATCAAACGCATACTTGGAACACCAAACTCTTGTCGTCGTTGGTGGTGGAACTGGAATTGGCGCTTTAACTCCATTCATTCTTCACTACCTTAGCGTGAACCCATCCGGAAAGGTCAACTTGATTTGGATCGTAAAGAAACTTGAACACGCTGCCTCATACGAGCAACTTTTGGAAAGTGTCAACGACGGACATATCAAGGTTCAATTGTTTGCAACTCAAGAAACCACTTACGAGGAAATTGACGCCGGAGAAATCGCTCAATTACTCCCACCAAAAAGTTCAGAGAAACTCTTGGAGTCCACCGACACTAAACCACGAACTGAACTTGAATCCGATTTCGTTCCCTCCAAAACCTCCAAAATCGCTTCGATTATCTTGACCACAACCATCTTTGCGGCCGGAATACTGTTCTACGTTCTCACTCGAGTTCTAATGACGCCGTACAGCGATAAAGTTTGTGTCCATTATCGACGCTGCTGACTTTCAATTCATCTTTGTAAGTGTCTCAATTTGCTATCGCTGGTTTTTAACGTATTTAACTGTGGTTATTCTTTAAATTTGTAAAAAGTTCAACATTCTTCCCTTCTTTTTTGCCATCGTTGTCTTCGAGTTACTGTCTCCCAAAACCTATGATTACTTCAACGTTTCGACTACGTCTAAGGTGTCGCCCTTAGATATTCCTCGCTGGACCCTATTCAAACGCTGGGTGTGGACAAAACGTGAAGTTATAATCGGGACTGTCTTGGTCGTTTGCAACCTCATTTGGTGGTTCTTGCCCTTCGCATCCCGGTTCCAAGGATACACTTACAAAGAGGTCGATCCTCATGCCGGCCACGGTCACGGAACAAGCAAAGTTCTCACGCTGCGAACCATTGGTGATCAACTTTCTCGAAAAGCTGGTACGTGAACATTTGTTTCAGCGCAATTCATTTGCTTTTTTAATAAATATTTTCAAATAGCATGGGCGGGAATGTGGGACGCTGCTCTTGCTATTATCTTCGCGGTCAGAGAAAATCAAATTCTCAAATCAGTTATCGGCGATGAAGCTGCAAGCTACCACAAAAGAATCCGATTCCACATTGCTTTAGGGTACGCTTGCCTGTTCCACCAAACATACCACACTTTTTGGTACATTGGTGGTTATGCTGTCGATGGAACTCTCGAGGAGAACCTTTACCCCTATCTTTCCAACTCTGGTTACTTCAACTTTGTTGGTCTGCTTTCGTGGTTGGCTATCGCTGTCATGGCAATTTTCTCTTGGTTCACAGTTAGAAGAAGCAAATACTTTGTCTTCATCGTAACCCATCAATTGTACGTTGTATTCCTTGCGACCGCCTACATCCATTTCCAAGCCTGCTTCTATCCAATGCTTGGCGTAAGTTTACTCATTTGATTCTTATACTCCGCATTTACTCTGTTTTATTCTTCTCGTTAGCCATTGCTCTACTTCATTTGGGATCGTTTACAAGCCCGCTTGTACCAAAGCCGAACTGTTAAAGTTCACGCAACAAAACTCAACGAAAAGACTATTCTCCTCCAATTTCCACTTTCGGAAAAAGTTCAAGGATACGCTCCGGGAGATTGGTTCAATCTTCGTATCCCTTCCATTTCGATGGGTGAATGGCACCCGTTTACTCTGGCCTCATACTACCCCGCATCTCCCAACGAAGCAACTGCTTACGTTGCCGTCACTGGACCATGGACTAAAAAACTTTTGAAAGCTATCGAAGATGGAGCGACTTCATTTGACGCCAACATGGATGGAATCTATGGAGCGCGATCAAACGCATACTTGGAACACCAAACTCTTGTCGTCGTTGGTGGTGGAACTGGAATTGGCGCGTTAACCCCATTCATTCTCCACTACCTCAGCGTAAACTCGTCTGGAAAGGTCAACTTGATTTGGGTCGTAAGGAAACTCGAACATGCTGCTTCGTACGAACAACTGTTGGAAAGTGTCAACGACGGACATATCAAGGTTCAATTGTTTGCAACTCAAGAAACCACTTACGAGGAAATTGACGCCGGAGAAATCGCTCAATTACTCCCACCAAAAAGTTCAGAGAAACTCTTGGAGTCCACCGACACTAAACCACGAACTGAACTTGAATCCGATTTCGTTCCCTCCAAAACCTCCAAAATCGCTTCGATTATCTTGACCACAACCATCTTTGCGGCCGGAATACTGTTCTACGTTCTCACTCGAGTTCTAATGACGCCGTACAGCGATAAAGTTTGTGGAGATAATAACGCCTACAAGCTTACCGGCTCCAGCTTTTTCGTTTGCTTCATGTACTACCAATTAGCTCCACCATTCTTCTCTGCAATTGGTGCTGCACTATTCGGATTGATCGTCGCTACTGTGTTTGGATCAAAGAAAAGTGATTTGACCGCTCCAAAGAAACTTGATGTTGCCAAAAACTTGGCAATTGTGAAAGGTATTGGATTTTCCAAAGGACGACCTGATCTCGAAAAGCTTCTCGGGGAGTTTGTAAAAACCGAGGCGTCTCCAGTTGGAATTATCACTGCGGGAGTCGAGAGCATGGTTCACAGCGTTGAATTGTTCTCTGCAGGAAAAGATAAAGTTGCATTGTACAGAGAATCATTCATGGTTTAAAAAATTTGTTTTTTTATTTTTGTTCTTTCCTTTTTTTGTTTACGTTGCTTGGGCAACGTATATTTGATATTTCATGAACAGTTTTTTTTCATTTTTGTATGGTTGCTTTCTTTGGTTTTTTTCGTTTGATGCCTGTTTGTATCAAATGTACATTTCACTCTACCAATTTGAATAAATATGATATTTCAAGTTCTGATTTTGTTTTTGTATCAACAAAAACACTCAAATACTCAATTATTCATTTCCAATCTGTGTTTGCTCTGTTAATATCTCTCTTTTAAGTTCACAGACCCTCAACCCTTATTCGGATGAATCATGAGACGATTGTATAACCACCAGGAAAATATAAAATGCGATAGAGATTTTTTTGCTGTTGACAAGTTACACAACTCATTTTCTTCCGCCCCTGCTCATTTCTTTCTCTTTCCTCTCCTGTTCATAGTGGTCTCTTTTGTCAACACTATCATTGCCCTGCTTGCTGCTGTTTTCCTTTTGTTTTCATTGGTTTATCTTCCTGCAAAAGCTGTTGGGAATTGGGTGCTGTGCACTCTTTCTATTATCAACACACCTGACTTTCAGTTTATATTTGTAAGTATCTCCCTTTAAGAAAATCATTGCTTCACCATTATTCTAACACTAATCTGTTTAAAGTTCAACATTCTTCTATTCTTTTTTGCAATTGTTGTGTTTGAGCTTTTGTCTCCCAAAACCGATAGCTACTTGAATGTAGTAGCTGCTTCTAAGGTTTCTCCTCTGGATACTCCATGCTGGACACTCTTTATATATTGGGTTTGGACAAAACACAATGTAATTATTGGAGCCGTTCTTATCCTTTGTGGTCTCATTTGGTGGCTGTAACCATTGGCAACCTGGTTTTAGAGATACACTTATAAAGAAGTCAATCCCCATACTGGTCAAGGACATGGTTTGAGTAAGGTACTTACTCTTCAAACTATTGGAGATCAACTTTCTTGTAAAGCTAGTATGTTTTGAACATTCCAATCTTTATTATACCTTTGTTAACTGTTTATATGTAAAATAGCTTGTGCTGGAATTTGGGATGCTGCTCCCACTATTATCTTTGTCTAAAAAACCAAATCCGTCATAGGCGATGCTATGAGCTACTACAAAAGAATCTGATTCCACATTACTTTAGGATATACTTGCCTGTTCTACTAAACATACTACACTTTTTGGTACATTGGTGGTTACACTGTCAATAGAACTCTTGAAGTTAATCTTTACACCTATCTTTCCAACTCTAGTTACTTCAACTTTGTTAGTCTGCTCTTGTGTTTGTCTGTTGTAGTGATGGCAATCTTCTTATAGTATATGGTTAGAAAAAGCAAATATATTGTTTTTATCATGAGCTATCAACTCTATATTCTTTTTCTTACTACCACCTATATCCATTTCTAAGCTTGTTTCTATCTAATGGTTAGCATAAGTGAACTGTGATTTTTTTGGAATTCATTAGTTTACTTAGCATTTTTTTTTACTCACTATTCACTTTATCTGGGATTGTTTGCAAGCCTGTCTTTACCAGAGCTGAACAGTTAAAGTTTATACATCTAAACTAAATAAAAAAATCATCCTTCTCCAATTTCCTCTCTCTGAGAAAGTTCAAAAATATGCACCTGGAGACTACTTTAATCTTTACATCCCTTGAATTTTGATGAGCAAATGGCATCTATTTACACTTGTGTCTTATTACTCCAATTCTCTAAAAGATGTTTCTGCTTATGTTTCTATTACTGGCCTATGGACAAAGAAACCCCTGAAAGCTATCAAGGATAGAAAGTCTACGATTGACACAAACATGGATAGATTTTATGGCGCAAGATCAAATGCATACTTAGAACACTAAAACTGATCATTGTTGGTGGTAGAACTTGAATCACAGCCTTAATTCCCTTCATTCTGCATTACTTGAGTGTAAACTGATTTGGTAAAGTAAACTTGATTTGGATTGTAAAGAAAATCAAATACCAAGAACTCTTAGAAATTGTTTCAGACCTACTATTTGCAACAAAAGAAACCATCTACAAAGAATTCAAAGCCAGAGAAATAGTTCAATTACTTGCACTAAAAAGTTTAGAGAAACTCTTGGACTCTACCGACACCAAACCACAAACTGACCTTGAATCTAATTTGGTTCCCTCCAAAACCTCCAAAATCACTTCAATTATCTTGACCACAACCATCTTTGCCACCAGAATACTGTTCTACATGCTCACTTGAGTTTTGATGATGCTTTATAGTGATAATGTTTATGGAGACAAAAATGCCTACAAGCTTACTGGTTTCAGCTTTTTGTTTGCTTCATTTACTATCAATTAGCTCTACCATTCTTCCCTGCCATTGGCACTGCTCTATTTGAATAGATTGCTGCTATGCTATTCAGGTCAAAAAAAAAAGAAATCTACATGCCAAAAAATATTAACTTGGATAAAAACTTGGAGATTGTGAAAAGTCTTAGATTTTCAAAAGGTTGACCAGATATAGAAAAAGTTCTCAGAGAAATTTTGAAAACAGAAGAGTCTTTGGTTGGAATAATTACTGCTAGAGTTAAAAGTATGGTTTATAGTGAGGAGCTATTTTCTGCTGGAAAGGAGAAAGTTGCATTCTACAGAGAATTGTTTATGGTCCAACATTTTCTATTTTGTTGTTGCACTTGATATGTTTTTTGCTTTCTATTTTTATGTTTTCAATGACATCTTGTTTCTATTTCCTCTTTCATTCTTTTAAAATCATGTAAAATGTTCTCTATTTGTGTGAATAAACAAATATTTCACGTTTTAAAAAGGTTTCATTAATTTATTTCACAATTAAGATTTATTCTCAATTTAGTCAGATTCATCACTATCTGCTTGTCGTTGCAATTCTTTCTCATCAATAAATTTCAACATCTGATCTTTCCACTGCAAATATTCCTTGTATTCTTTGGTCTTGTAAATATCAAAATAGACCGATTGCTGAAAAAGTTCCAAATGTGATTAGAAAAATTAAACTTAAAGGTGTAGAATTACCATGGCATTAATCCCACTTATTTTCCGTTCTTCTCGAATGGGAAACTGCTGAGTTCTTCCCAAACCCTCCTCCTCTTCTTTGTCATCTTCATTGTCCTCACCTTCAGCCTCAACCTCTTCATCCACTTCAACTCGACTTTTTTTGTTTTTAGGTTGTTCTACCTCATCGGAAACTTTCTTGTTACTTCGTAAAGACTTTCTCCGTTGTGCACCCGATTTTTCTGACAATATTTTCAAATCTTCTTTCAAAGTCACGTCGAGATCTTTGATGATATTCGTAAATACTTCGTTTACTGTATTTGCATGCGAAAGAAGCAGTGGTTGTGATATAGGAGCCTGGAGATATAAACTCTTAACAAATCGAAAAGAAAACCTGAATCAACAGTGATGCATACCCCATAAGCCTTCGTTACCAGAAAAAACAACGCTGTAACGGTACAATCATCCATCTGCGTAGCTCCATTATTCTCCAACTTATTCAACAACCGCTTTGCGTCATTCAAAATGTTTGGTAAACCGTATTTCGTAGTTAATTGTTCAAGGGTGACGGGAGCTTTTATGAAATCGATAAATTTAACGAATAAGGAAAGGAGTTCTGTGTATTTCTTTGTAGTTGATCCGTGTGTTTTTACCAGGTGGTCTTTTCTGGGTAAATTTTCCAAATTCCTATACGTACAAATAAAATAACCCACATATTAATACGTTCCAAATAAAAATTTGATCTAAACGCAAAAGAAATCTTCCTTACAAATCGCAGGCGAGGTCGATACAGAATAAAGGAATTAATTGTTGGTGATTAGACAATTGGCGGTTTTTTGTGGTTGATTTTTTCAGGTAGCGACGGTAAATGTCATCAGCTTTTCCGAGAATGTGGTCGTTTAAATTTAGTTGCAGGCGTTTGTCCAAAGATGAACATGGATTGTCCATTCTGAAAAAATGTTGTCTTTTTGGTTGCGGAAAAAAAACCAAGGGTTGGAGAAAAAACGAGAGGTGGACATGGAGTTGATTGTTTGCTTTGATTTGTACTTATCCCTTTTGTTGTTTTTTGCTTTTCTATTCAATATACACAGCTTTATTGTTCAAAAATGTTTAATGATTCAAAAGACCCACTTGAATTTCTAGCGCAGATTGCTACTTTCCCGCAAAGCACCACACCAATCCCCTATCCAGACCGATGATATCGCATTCCAACTACTCGACGATGAACCTACTCCCAATGCAACCTCTTCCCTGAAATTGAAAACCCGTTCTTTGCGGATCATCACGTAAAATCAACAAAAATACCGCAAAAGAGATGCACCGCGACGCCGTCTTTGTGGAGGATGACGAGGAGCCACAAGAGAAGCAAGAAATACGCTCAAAACGTCGGTCCAAGCGCACGACTTCTCCGACAATAGCAACTTTGTCGTTGAAAAAATCGAAAAAAAGCGTAATCACTGAGCTCTTGGACGATCTCTCCGATGAAGATGAAATAGCACCATCAGCTTCTACGTTAATTTGGAATTACCAAAGAAGAAAAATGCTACGAAGGCCAAATCAAAACAGCACGGACCGATCACAATTGCAGAGGGCGATTTGAAAAGGATAAAGTTTGATGGATTGGTGTTGAAAATTAAGCATGCGATGAGAGAGGCTGAGAAAACAGTGCTTAAGTTGTTGGAGAATGATGCGGACCGGGTCGTTGCATTATTATAACGGAATTGTCAAAGTGACTTCGTCAATTTTGAATTTCAATTTCAGTTGGGTCACAATTTGTTGAATTGCAAATTGAATAATTGGATATAAAGGAAGAATTATTTCGGCTTATCCGCGAAGACGATTTCGATAAACTTGAGGAATTTTCGAGAAGTCTTTACAACCGGTCGCCAAAGAAATTGCAACATTTATTAAACACCGCGCGAGAAAGAGATCAAGAAGAGTCTTTTTTAACCCCATTACAAGTATATTCAGCAAATGAATTTTGTAAAAGATATATTTTACTTTGGTATTTTCAAAGGTTGCGTGTAAAGAAGGAAATTTGAAATTGGTGCAGTTGCTCTGTGAACTAGGAGCGGACGTGAACATAGACGTTGATTACGATATCAGAAACTCTAGCTTCTGGGAATGCATTCCGCACTTTCGATCTCCAGCTACTTTAGCCTGTATTCACGGACACTTTGATGTATTGGTTTACTTGGTGGAGTGCGGAGGCGCTATTGTTGAACTGGGCATGAATCAGTCAGAAGTATATTAAACCGCGTGGATGAACACGGAGACACTACATTAATGAAAGCGGTACAAGCTAATAACGTGGAGATAGTAAAGCTCTTGATTTCGAATGGCGCGAACGTAAAAATAGGAACTGAACCGCACACAGCTCTCAGCTTCTCCGTTAAATCTTTTGATGAGAAACTCGGGTATGAGATCTGTAAGATACTCATTGAACCGGGATCGGTCGTAACGAATGAACACATCGATATGGCCGCTCAGTCAGGGAACGTCGAAATTTTAAACTTACTTCTATCGCTACGTTCTGTACGAAGTAATCCTAAAAGCCAAATTGAGAGTTGCTCATTTCACTTTACATTCTCTCTGATAAATATTTTGCTCAGATCTGCGAGTGCCTATTGGAACATTTTCACGGTTATATCAAGCTTCGCAACCAAAGTGGAAGAATACTTCTACATCGCGCTGCAGTAGTTGAATCGAACACTAAACTTCTCGAGCTGCTTATCTCACGAGGTGCGGATCCGGCCGAACGAGATAATGATGGGTATTGCGTTTTCGAGTACGCCGCAAAAAAAAATGCTCTACGTTCGATCTCGTATTTGTTAGATTATGATCACAGTCTTGCCAATAATACCGCCCTCGCTGATTCAAAACTCCCAATTGAATTAATATCACCAGGAAAGTTAATCTTTCGGCACTTGCCCGATTACGAGAAAAATGTAGCTGGATTCGTCAAGTTGGTAAGGGCGACGTATAACAAACGGGTAGTGTGGAATTCGTTGAATCGCATAATCACGCAGCGAAATTATATAATGGAAGAATGGAACACATACCACGTAGTAGAAATGGACGAGGTGATAAATACGATTCACGATCAGCGTAGTTTGGGCCTAATTCAGAATCTAGCGAGAGAGCTGATTTATAACAAAGCTGATGAAATCGGTGATTTAGCAGACACCGAGTATGTATCGGATTGGACAAAGAAAATTGTACGAACTTGTTGTGAAGTTTTGATTGTGTTTGTCGTTCGAAATTGGGTGATTAACAACAAGAAGCTTCCACCAGAGATCATTCATCTGCTCCTACATCATAGCGAGATTAATTGGTGGAATGAAAAGGTTGAAAAGCGATCGATGAATATATTACGATAATTAAAATTGGTCAATCTGGCTTTTGCTGATTCAAAATGATAGCTTGAAAATTTACTCATCTAATCTAGAAAAGCTAGAAACCAAAAAGCTATAAGCTGCCGTGTACACGAAAACCCAAACAGAGATCAGGTTTCTCTTGAAACACTTTCAAATTCTTCACTGCTAAAGACTCCAGAGTACACGGCCGGGATGAACGTAAATCATGTTTCTTTTTAAACCCTTTCGTTAATATTGTGGAATTAGAATCGATTCCGAAAGAATAAACGTCTGTAAAAAAAAGCACAAATAAAATCCGGGAAAGTTTTTTTTTTTTTTTTTTTTTTTAAAAAAAAATTTTTTTTTTAATTTTTTATTTTTTTTTAAAAAAAATCAAAAATAAAATTCGGGTAATTTTTTTTTTTTTTTTTTTATTCTGATTTTATTTTTTTATTAAGTTTTTATTTGTTTTTTATATCAGTAAATATTCCGTTTCTTAAATTTTCATTCGTAGAATGGAGGATTAGAAACTATACTTATTAATTAGTGATTTGATTAAAATTCAATCACAAGAGTATCCAAGTGGTGTAGTGCATGTGATTCAAGTGAAGATAACTTTTACTGTAAATTTGAACTTATTTTATAAAAAACTCAAATTAAGTTTAAACCGGTCAAAATCTGGAATGAGTAATTATTTGATAAGGGACCATCCGCCACATTGAGGATCTTTATCACAACAAAACGTAAAATGGACAATCGAGGAAACGAGACAGCACAATTAAACATCACGAGTCAAACTTACGATACATTCCAACCAGCTCCGCATAATCCAAATCAAACCACTGAATTACCTCCAATCGACCTTCGGAATCCGCAACGTGTAATTTCTTTCACAGTAAATGCTAATAATGATATATTACATAAACGACGATACACTGTTGATTCATTAGCGGTTAATACGTCCAAGTCTTTTGGAAGTGGAGTAGAAGAATCTGAGAATTTTTCAGAAAGCGTGAATGACGCAGAATATTCTGAAACGGTAAACCACCCAAACGAATTCTATTTGAATGATATAATACTAATCTTTTGTAAATGCTCATAATTTACTTCTATCAAGGATTTATACGCAGCAATAAATTTCCAAACCGATTACGCAAACACCAAAACCCCAACGACATTTGATCCACAACATCAACACATCTCCGCATCAACATATCACCCGCGATTTTCAAATTCCGCCAGTTCCACTACACCCTACAGTCAAAAAAGTCTACCCGCCCGACGACAATCATATTACGATCCACATCATCACCGCAAACACCACCAGCACTCCTCGCATCACTCTAGTATATCACCAACCCCGATCCAAGCAAATTTCTTATCCACAACGTCTGAAAAATTTCCTGAAAAACAACTCGATTCGCAAATATCACGTAACAAATCACTCCCGAATTTTTCATCCTCGTCATCACTCCAAATCGATTTCCCTGAATCCGGTTTATCACCATCAACCTACCCAACCCTCGAAACAAAACTATCACAACACACAACTCCCGATGAAATCCAATTACCGCCTGCAGAACCAACAAATTATCAATCATCGATCCCAACATCGAATTTCGATGAAGAATCAATCCCTTTATTCCCGGAAAAGAAATTTTCACCTATAATGTACGATACATTTACCGACACAGATTTCAATAACCCGGTAGTCTCCAACGGAAAAGTCGAGCCACCGTCTGGACACAATTTCTCACCGATTGAAGATGACTATGAAACTCATTCATTTAAAGGATTCCATCATGACGATGACGACGATGAATCAAGCGACGATGAATTTGACGCGATTCAACAAATCCCCGTTGAATTAAACTACGAAATGATTGCCGAGTATTTAAGCAAAAGTGTTCCGCGGCCGGTATCTTCAATGACGTCCGGGTCAACACGAAAGAGTTCACATACGACAATCACTGTCGCGCAAAATAGTTTGGAAATGGAAATCAAGTCAAGGGTTAAATTTTATTCAGAGAAAACTGGATTGTTGAGTGCGGAAAATTTCGAGCAGTTGGATTTTTCTAGTTGTTTGCGACGAAAGGGGAAGGGAAATAATAATTCGAATAGTACTAGTGCAAGACAGAGTCGAGAGTTTAATCACCAGCGAGAATTTTTTGGGGGTGGGTCGGCGGGTCGGATGGGAGATGGGAAAGTTGAGTTGAATCGGAACGGGAAAGTTTATTTGGGACCGGCGGTGGAGCAGATTTTCCAGCAAGTTAATATACCCGAGAGTGTGGGGGATGAGGATGAGGTTGAGTATTCGGATAAAATTGTAAAGTTGCTGAAGAGTGGACCGTTTTGGATTGATATTTGTACTCCAACGAGTGCTGAAATGCAGCTATTTTCTAAGGTATAACCCCAAACACATTCAAGTTAAAGACGGGATAATTTTCCGATTACGTTCAGTTGTTTGGAATTCATCCATTGACGGCGGAAGATATACTAACCGAAGAAACCCGAGAAAAATGCGAAAACTTCGCGAATTACTATTTCATATGTATCCGAACGTTTGATCAAGACACACAGAGTCCGACGTACATGGCACCAATAAACGTATACATGGTGATATTTCGCGAATGTATACTGTCGTTTCATATGCGACCTGTGCCGCATTTTGCCAATGTTTTGAAACGTATTGGACAGTTGCGTGTTTATGGATTGAAAATTACACCTGGTAACAAAATATTTTTTGAGTGTGGAAATTTATTGGTTTTTATCTGTTTTTTATGTTTCTTCGGGTTAGATTGGGTGTCGTATGCAATTATAGATGATTTGGTGGATGGATTCGTCCCAGTATTAACGTTTATCGACATGGAAGTACAATCTGTTGATGAATTAGTGTTAATACTCAAAGAAACCGAATCAGTAACTCTTCCCCTTTTCCCATCTAAAAATTTCATTAAATGATCTGATTTTTGTAGGCAGACATGTTACGACGAATCGGCTACGTGCGAAAACAGGTACTCTCACTAATCCGACTAATAGCAACCAAACCAGACTTGATAAAACACATCCTTAAACGATGTTTGAAACATATGGCTCCGGGGTCCGACACGGTGCTGTATATCAGTGACATTCAAGACCACGTAATCAGCATGTCGCATAATTTAACGTTTTACGAGAAAACGTTGGCGCGGAGTCATTCGAATTACTTGGCGCAGATTTCGATTGAGATTACGCAGACGAGTAATCGGACTAATGATGTGGTTGCAAAGATGACGGCTTTGGCGAGTATTTTGGTGCCATTGAATATTATTACTGGTATGCAATTTTTGGTTTTTGGTAGAATGAGCTTTAGTTATTGATTTGTTTTCTCTTTGAAGGGATGTGGGGGATGAATGTTGAAGTACCAGGTATCTTTTACATCGAATTTTTTAAACTTTTAACTAAAAGAATACTCTTAGGTCAGGATGTTCCGGGATTGCATTGGTTTTTTGGAATAGTATCGGTGATGATGTTTATTGCAATAACTACGTACTGGGTAGTAAAAAAATATGCGTTATCATGAACCCCGTCGACATTTTCGTTTTTCTTTCATTTTTTATATTTAAAGAAAGAACAATTTCCAATCAAAAAGCAAATAAAAAATGCTGTTTACATTATTTATTTTCATTGTCATCCTTTGAAAAAAAAATAAGTTTTGTGTTTTCAAAGGAGTTCGCTTTTTCCGTTTTTTTATCACACAAAAAAAGAAAAATAAATTCAAAAAAAAACTGTTCTTGTTTTTAAACACAGAAAATATATATATCCATATATATAATAATAAAAAAAACAACCGAAAACAAAACAACACAAAAAATTCTTAAAACTCCTTTTTTCTTCATTCCATATCCAATCCCGCCAAAACTTTTTCCTTAATCTTTACAGCCGGCCACGACCTAACCAATTGCGGAGCCAAATCCAACGAAAACGAGAGTTCATCCAACCCAAGCGACTGATGTGAACTCTTTCCATTCACAATAATATTCGTCGTACTACTACTACTACTACTACTGCTACTACTACTATTAGAACTATTGGTTATATTATTATTGATATTATTCGTTAACGCCGTCGGGTTTGTGAATATCGAAGACGAAGCGCCAACGCCGTTTGATAAATGCGAAGGATGATTGGAATTATTGTAAACTTGTTGAATATGCGGTTGCGGAGAAGAAGCGGTTATATTTGGATCCAGTTTCAGCGGCGGACCGGACAGTGATTGTTTTGAAGATGAACTGAGAGATGATAATTCGGATTGGATTGAAGGCGAGAATGAAGAGATTGAATGTGATCGAGTTTTTGTTATTGTTGAACTTAGTAGACTTTTTAAATGACTCTGTTAAAGAGTTTGGTTATGATTAATGTGTTTGAAATATCAATTTGAAAAGATTTCTTTGGGCTTACTTGTAGTGCTCGTAACATTAAATCATAGGATCCTTCGCTGGGTTCTTGTGGCATACCGGAAACGTTTGAATGGAATTTCATTAGTGATTTTATATGATCTCGGGAAGGTATATCTTGTAAGTCTTCACACGAAGTGGGTAACAATTCCAAATCTACCAAAAAAAGAAGAAGAAAATTCATCAATATTTTAGCGAATAAATTTAGAAAAAATAAATAATCAATATTCTAAAAAAAGATTCCAATGAATGTACCAATGTTGTTGGGAACAGCCAGAGTAGATAGCAGGGGCATCGTCGTAAGAGGGGGAGCATTGTTATTCAGCAAAGCATGATTCTGTTTGGAGGCCAACTGCTGTTTCCGCAAGACGCGCAGCCGATGACGATCATCCTTATCCAAATTCACGACAGCTCTGATTTTGGAGCGTTTCGAACGATCTAGCGAGTCGTCGTAGCGCGCACGCTTGTTCGAAACGCAGACGCTGTTGCAGTTTGAGAGCACAGCGAGGATTAGGTCGTTGTGCAGGGCGCGCTTCTTCGGGTCAACAGAGCCCAGGAACTGGTCGAGCGAGAGGCGGGAGACTTGGCCGCGCAGAAACAGGGCGAAGAGATGGAAGTAGCGCGGGGCCCTGTCGCCCAGCAGCGTCGCCAGCTTCTGCTTCAGAGCCACGGTGTCGCTGCGGTTCTCCATTTTACACTGCAGTAATGGCGCACGCTGACTCGGTGACGGCTTCTTTCCTGGACGGCGAAGACTCGTTCTCGCCCACCACGCCCTCGTTCCCGCCCCGCTCGTCGTACATCCGCTCTCTCTCCACTTCTTCCTCGCGCTCCTCGTCGTCTAGGGCTGCCTTTGCGTCGTCCCCCGTGCTCAGAAACTCCTCGCATGGCGCCCCTCTCCCTCTCTCGGCCATCTCGTCCCCTGTGCGTCACGTCAACCCGCTGCTCGACGAGCTGCTGTTCTGTCTCGAACTTCTGCAGAACAACGACCCGTCGCTTACTTCATTAGACCTCAAGGACTCGTCTCTGTTCTCTTTCAACCACGGCTCCGTCATCGCCAACGCCCTGTCCATCAACACCCACATAAAGTCCATCAACCTCACAAACGTGAAACTCCAGACCGCCACCGCCATCGAACTCGCCGAGGCCCTGCGTGACAACCATTCTTTGGAATCCCTGGTGCTCGACCAGAATCTTATTGCTCCCCAGGGTATCAGAGCCCTCGCTGACGCTTTAAAGTATAATTCGACTCTAAAGGAATTGAGAATCGCCCAGCAGAGACAGCAGTTTGGAACTGAGGCCGAACAGGCTCTTGCGGATGCCCTCAAAGTCAATCAAACGTAAAACCCCTGTCCCTGTTGTTATTGTATAGTTTTGTTTTTAATTACTTTATATTCTTTTTCTTCTTGGTAGGTTGGTAAAGTTTGGTGGTCAGATTCGTGATGTTCCCTCCAGAAACTTTATTGATCGTGCAATCACAAGAAACAAGGAAATCGGTAACTATTCACTACCTTTTTTTAACATCTTCTAATGATTAATACCCTTTTCTTGTAGCTCGTAAGAAACGCCTTGCCCAGCAATAATCTGCTGTTTTGTAAATCTTTTTGTTTCTGTACAATTCTCTTTACAATTTCTTCCCTCTGTTTTTGATTCTCTGGTCTGTATTCTCTTGCTATCCTGTACTTTTTTGCAATGGAATTCTGGTTTTTTTGCAATAAAATCTTTTTCTTTTATTTTTTAAACCCATGGCACAATATCATTTTCCAACAATGGAAAAAAAAACACCAAAAACAAATCCAACAAAAAAAGCAAACGCAGGAATTATAGTAAGTATACAAGAAAAACAGGCAAAAAAAAATAAAAAATAAAAACAATGAAAGAAAAACCTTCTTCTCTATCTGTTTAAAAAAATGGGGAAAAAAAGCAAAATTCTAAAGAGTATTTAAACAGTTTTCTCATGGCACACTAGATAATGGCCCTGCTCCATAGTACGAATCATGGAATTGCGGCTGACTGGCTAATGCGGCATCAATCTCTGCTTGTGAGATATCCGGCAACCCTTCGTCCAACTCCTGGTTATATGAGTATCTCGCCGAAAACGTCAAATACCGCGTCTTCGTCTTTGCTTGCGTCGTCGTCGACGGTGGGACCGGCGCTGGTCCTTCCGGTGGTGGCGGTGTTGCCGAACTCTCGCGCTCAGCATTTTCCCGCGAATTCAGAATCGCCAATTTCGCCGCCATGATTTGACTTCTCGTCAATGACCCCCCTGATCTTGGTTTCCCAATACCCAAATCTTTTGATACCCGTATACTGTTTCCACCCAATTCCAATGGTGCAACTACTTGCGTCAACGCCGCGCCCTGTGGTACACTCAATCTATTCAGATCCAATACCCCCGTCGACGAAGCTCGTTTGCTTAACCTGATACTCTCGCTGAGTCTTTGCTGATGACTGGTCATTTGGCTAAAAAAGTTTTCCGGGATTTCTTCTGGTAAAGCTACGCAAACTATCGGGAACGCTCCTTGCTGTCCGTCCGACAACACTCCCAATGCCCTAAAAACATGAATTAAAATTTAATCATTCAAGAAACAAAAAAAGTGCTCAGAACACACCATCCGTCATCGTATTCTTGAAGCATCAGTACCTCATGACCAAGCTGCAACGTGAGTTCGTCTGGCATAGTTGCCTCATACGGATGCACGACAACGAGTGGAATAGCTTGATTCAAGTCAAATAATTCACCGTTCGCTCCCATCAACAACTGTGGTGGATGTTGTTGAATTTCCGCCTGTTGTTGGGCGGCGTACGTTTGATCTTGTTGGTTATACATTGCCGGATCGTTGACTTGTGGATACTGCTGTTGTTGCTGTTCATATACTTGTTGCTGATACATTGCTTGCTGCTGTTGCGCTGGTGAAAACATTTGTTGCTGCTGCTGTTGGGGTGAGTACATTTGCTGTTGTTGATCAACGTAGTTAGCTTGCGGTGAGAATTGTTGTGGTTGGGTAACTGGAGACTTGTATCCTACCGAAGGACTAGGTTGGGACGAAATCGCCGTAGAGCTTCTATATTCCATATTCTGTGCAGCTTGTCTAGGTGATGCGTTTGAGGTCTTTGGAGATTTAAGTGCGGCAGCGTTTGGTGGCATCAGGATACTTGTGTGGTTGGGGTTCGGCGACAGGTTCTGAGCCGGCAATTGTGGAGATACACCTAATTGAGGTTGGTGTGAAAGATGGTGAATGTACGGGGAAGGTGTGTCAGCGATAACAAGTCGTGGAGAAACAGTGTTTTCAGGTGGAAATTGTGCCATCGCCGCAGGTGGTGATGCTTTAACATCAGAATCCAACGATTGCATCGGGAATACACCATTCTTTTGATTTCTTCGCAACGATTCGGCAAATGACTTTAACCGCGAGTTGGTTCCCGTCGCATTATCCGAACTCTTTTTACGTAGCATTGTGACAATAAATATCGCAGAGCCAATAATTACTATTCCAGCAATGACGATTCCCATAATTACACCCAGACTAAGTCCGGAATCGGTTCCAGTTGGAACTCCAGTTGCTTGTGGAGACGCCGAAACATTTCCAGAAGTGGTGGTGTTGCCGGCTATTTTCCCACAACATGTCTTTGTCGAAGTGTCCATATTTCTTAATGCACCATTACAGTTCTGAACTCCGGCTTGAAGCGAGGGCCATCCTAAAATAAAAGTTTTTTTTTTTTTAATGAAACAAAATCAGGTTTCATAAAAACTTACCACAGTTCGCACTCTCAGTACCAATCCCATTTTGACAAATCTTTTGTTTAACTTTCGCCGCCTTCGCCTGATTACAGTACGTCGTAACTTCGTCTACTTCCCGTTTTCTATTAGCAAGTTGTGCCGCGGACCCACCAGGGCAAATAGTCGGTGAATTAAAGAAATCCGTATACGCTTTCGTCACTTCATTACATTGGTCTTCGCACAAGTTTGGCCCTTCAGTTAATTTTGAAACAACTGTACAATTCGCATTCATTGCGGCCCGTACGGTTTTCGAACACGTGTATGTTAATAACCATCGCAAGTCGGTGGGAACCGCTTGGGCTGCGCCGGAACATCCGTATTCGGCGTCGGAAAAATTCGCCGCGATGGAGTTTAGGTTTAGTGCGTTTTGTGTAATGAAATCGTTGAATGCTTGTAGAGTCGCAAATCGAACGGGGAAATCTACATAGTCAGGACCACATATGCTGTTATTCGGTAGCGTGAGACATCCCTGTTGTGCATATGAGGAAGACACCGCAAAGAAAACAATTGCTCCCAACAACGTTATCCCTGACACTACCATTTCGCTTTGTGTTACTCGTAACGTTACACGTCCGCACGAAAATTTTTTAATAAGTATACTGCTCTTTTCCACTCTCAAAATCACAGAATGCTTTTATGCTCGGTTTATTTCTTAAGAGATCATTCTACAGCATATCACACGTATCTTTTATACAAATACTTCTATCGACAGCTAAAGAGGGGGTATGATAAAACATGGTTTGCGGTTCTCGAATTTAAATATCATGATATTCAACTCCTCGTCCCTCTGTCATTTTCCCTTTGTCGACAATGGTATGATATCGCTCCCAGACAAGTTCTTCATGTGCTGGTTCCTCAGATTCAACTGTGCTAATCGTGCGAGATCGGTTGGGTGACTGGCGTTGGATTTGTTTTTCTTATGCTCGTATTGCTGTAATATACCGTGCTCGCTTTGAGAACTCGACGAAGTGAAACTTAAATGTGATGATGATCGCTTGCTTATGCTTAAAAACATCGATTCCGTTGGTGATGAAGACTTGAGTTGCTTGGCTACTTCTTCAAAGTAGTTTGCTGGTATTTCTTCCGGTCGTGCCACGCAAACAATCGGAAATGCTCCTTGCTGTCCATTATACAACAATCCGAACGCCCTAAAGATATCCATAATTCAAAACAACATTAATCTTTTAAAAACTGAGTGCTTACCATCCATCGTCATATTTTTGAATTATACGAAGTTCATCTTGAAGTGATAAACTTAACTCATCCGGCAAAGTTGCTTGATACGGATGAACTACAATCAACACCGGCGAACCGGTAATATCAACCGTGATTCCACTGGAAGTCATCACCGTTGTAACCTCTCGAAAACTCTTCGTACTTCCCAACGACGAAAACTTTGACTCATAATTCGAAGAAGATATATCCCCCATCGAATACGACGCATTCGATGACTCAGGTGACAACATGACATTCACAACCCCACCAACCGTAGTCGACGCCGGAAACCCGTTCGTTGATTTCACCGAAGAACTCGTCAGTATCGCCGGTACCGGGGCAGGAATATTTTCCTTCAAACTTCGTTTCGAACTGTTTGGAGACGATTGCAGAGATTGTGCCGCAGATTTCGGCGTATTTTTCTCATCGAATTTTGGAGGGTAAATAACCGAACCAGGTTTCCAGCTCATTCGATCCCAGTCCAAGGAAATTTCGTTGTTTTTGCTTTTTCGCTTTTTGCGGATGCGGATACATATTACGGTCCCGACGATCACACATAAGAATACGATGGCGCTGACTATAATGACGGCTAAAATTCCCAAGCTGAGTCCGCCTACTTGTGCTGGTAGAACACTGTTTGCGTTCGTAGAGTTGTTACTCCCAGGAGTCGCAATGATAGAAGGCGTTACTGATGCTGACGTTGATGCGGATTTTAACCGTTGGCAACATGCGGCCGTTGACGAATCAATTCCGGAGTTTGCACAATTTTCCAATGCGATACTTGTGGATGTCCATCCTAAATTAATTTCAATCAGTTTCAAAAGTTGCGAGGCAATGAGAAAAAAAAAAAATGAAACATATATTAATTTTTACCACAATATGCACTTTCAAACGACAGCCCACTCGAGCAATACTGATACGAAACCTCAATCTGTTTAGAATCGGCACAAAACTGTCGATTCGTTTCCACCATACTATT
This sequence comes from Nowakowskiella sp. JEL0407, assembly GCA_027600645.1. NCBI lineage: Eukaryota > Fungi > Chytridiomycota > Chytridiomycetes > Cladochytriales > Nowakowskiellaceae > Nowakowskiella > Nowakowskiella sp. JEL0407. The sequence goes on along the minus strand of JADGJK010000112.1, from coordinate 38,667 downwards.
TCGGGCGGCGATTTGCGCCGGCGTTCCAGATGAGCAATATTTGGTGTTATTGAAAAACTCCGCCAAAGTCTTGACTGATTGTTGGCATGCATCATCGCATAACCCGGGTCCTAAAGGTTGCGTGCGGCGAGAAGGACCTAAAGTACAATTTGCAACAATTGCTGAACGAATGCGTCGCGAGCATTCTATCGATTGCCGGTATCTCCACGTTGATAAACCTAGAGATGCACCGGTACATCCATATTCTGCACTGCTGAGTTGAGCTATAGCTGCTGCAGCGGTTACGTTTGAATTAAAAATTTCAATTGTTTGCGCTTGAATCGGATACTCTTCAAAGTTGGAACCGCAATTCGAAGAGCTGGGCAAAAGAATGCACCCAGATTGCGCCGAAACAAGAGATGAGCATAGAAGAAATAATAAAATGATGATGCTGTGCATATCCCAAACTTCTTTTCTGTTTTGTGCGACTTGACCCTTTCATGAACACAAGCAGAACACCACATAACAAACACAAATTAATAATCCAATGAGCTTTGAGAAATGCTTGCAATGAAGCAGTCGAATCAAATTGCCTTACAATAAAAATTATGTCTCAAAAACTAAAGTACAAGAATACAGCAACATCAGTTGTTCTTCACCAAAAATCCGAGAAGATCGATCTTAGTTACAACATGCTTCGGAATCAATTTTCCGTTGACTCTCTCTGTTACCATCGCGCTCGAGTGTTTGTCAAAGAATTTACTCAAAGAATCTAAAGGCGTGTCGAGCGTAATTTCGGTAAATTTGGCTTTCGGGAATGTGAAGCATGCTCCATCTTTTAACGTTGCCTCGAGATCAATTCTTCCGCTGCTGATTTTGGCGAGTAGGTTTCCTAAAAACAATAAGAATGAAGGTCTTTAGAAAATAATTTTTTACAAACCCAAGGTTACTAATCCGACAAGTTGATCGGACTCTGTCACTGGCAATTGATCGAAACCGTTGGATTGCATGATGCTGATCGCTTCTCTCACTTTAGTCTGTAAATATTTCGCTTAATATAACGAGGAATGATTGTGATTTCAAGTCACTTACTGAAATCGGAACGGTAACGGCACCTTGAAGTTTCAGATCACGAATTTTCGCACCACCAAATTGCAACTTCTGTTTCTCTTCCTCTTTTTTCGTGGCATCATCGATGTAACCGTGTTCTTTCATCCATTCGTCACTGTTACAACAACATATTGAAATAATCAAATTTACGAAAAAGGGTCAATCACCTCAAAAACTTCGTCATGTAGTTACGAACTGAATCTGCAAGAATAACTACTACTCTCTGACCCTCTTTCAACAATTTGGCAGCTTTTAAAGCGCCAACCACCGCACTTCCCGAAGAACCTCCTGTTGAATGATTGTTTAATGAACTTTCTTGAAGCTGGCAAATTTAAGGTCAACGAACCGCAAAGTAAACCCTCCTCTTTGATTAATCGTCTCGACATGATGAAACTTTCTTTGTCGTCAGTTTTAATCCACTTGTCCACGTATTGCCTTTCCAAAACTTGCGGAATAAAATCATATCCGATTCCCTCGACTTGATAGGAGTGAATTCCTTCCGAGTTTAAAGATTCCGGTTGAGCTAAAATCGAACCGTTTGGATCCACACCAACAATCTGCAATACAATAGTTCAATTTTGCAATTGGACGTGGAACGAAATATTCTACCGTGATTCCAGGAACTTTCTCCTTCAATTTTTTCGCAATACCAGCAATAGTACCACCAGTTCCAGCTGATGCAACCAGCATATCAATTTTTCCTCCACATTGAGCAAGGATTTCTTCAGCTGTGCCTTCATAGTGAGCAAGAGGGTTGTTCAGGTTCGAGTACTGATCTGGAATGATGGAATTTGGGATAGTTTGATTGAGTCGTTTCGCAACACCTGAAAAAAAAATCACTTTAATCAAAAGGATATCACAGCTTGAATTGCGATATTTCAACTAACCAATATGCGAATCTGGAGAATCCCAAGCTGCTTCAGTTGGAGTTCTGATAATCTCCGCACCCAACGCTTTCAAAACATCAACCTATGACAACGTTACCTTCTGTCTGATAAGGTTAGATGCGATATTTTCACCTTTTCTTTGCTCATTTTTTCTGGTAATGTAATAATAGCTCTGTATCCTTTGACTGCAGCCGCAAGAGCAAGTCCGATTCCGGTGTTCCCGGAAGTTGGCTGTGAAATAATACAGAAAAATAAAACCAAGCTCAACAAGAGTTTAAGTGAAATAATAATCATTTTACCTCGATCAAAGTACTAACGCCAGGAATAATCTTTCCCTCCTTCTCTGCAACTTCAACCATTCGTTTTCCAATTCGGTCTTTTACGGAACCTCCAGCATTGAAGAATTCACATTTAACAACTATAAAGTAAGCAGGATCACATTTTTTGGTTTTGGTTGTTCAAAAACCGGTGAGTAACAGATCAATGAACGAGCGGAATGTCCGACTATTACCAATTTCGGCTTTTATTCCTTCAGACTGCGGAATTCGGTTGAGACGTACGCAAGGGGTCCCACCGATATGTTCCAAAATGTTGTCGAGGATGCGGTTGTGCTCTGGGATGTGTGTCATCACTAAAATTTTTTTGTCGCAATCGGTTGTCAAAAAACTTTTTGCCAAGTGCGACGCGCATTTGAAACGTGCACAGTTCGTGTTTATCAAAAAATTTTACATCCATTTTCTGACTGATCTTCGAACATCCAGCACAACCTTTAGCTGTTTTCCTACCCATGTCCACAAAATTAAATTCCTCTCAACTTGCTTCTTTGCTACCCCTTCCAAAAACTTCTCGCTCACCGGTATCTCGCCTTCAGGGTCATACCAAATCTTTCCGATACCTGCAGTCGCCGACTCATCGCGAAGTACGTGGAAATAATTACACAACAAACCCCAGACCAACTCGGAAACAAACCGAAATTCAGGTGCGTAAATCGGAAGAGGCATAATCGCCTCCCATACTTTTCTTTTATCCTTTGTGTTTCCACAAAGTGTAAGAAAGTGTTTAAAGATTTTGTGGTGCCCTTCACCATAAAATCCGTCCAAATCCAATGGGTAAACAAGCGCCGAAAGGACACAGTATTCAACGGGTATTTTTTCATCGTAAATTGTATTGGCATACGACGGATTGGATCCAGCGACAGCGAGGTACTCAAGTGTACCCTTTAAGAGAACTTGTTCAATTAATGATGCGATGTAAGGCAATCTCGTATTTCCATTTGTAAGTTCGACGGCTTCCATAATTGCATCCATGTACCTGTCCGTAGCGTCCTCAAGTTCGCCCATCTGTGCTATCCTCACAGGTAGCCTGTCTCACATTCGGCTGAGCAACGAGTTTCTTTTCGCCGAGTCTCTAGCGACTTTGGATTCTGCATGATCTTCTTTCGTTACTAATCGACAATTTAAAATGAAATAGTCATTACATCATACAACTCCAAACGTCGAAATTATATTTTCAATGAAACAATTGATATTATTTCTGCGTATGACAGTGTTGATGACGCTAACTGAAATGAGACCAGGCTTAGGAATAGAAATCCCCACGCAGTTCATAAAATGAGAAGATTTTACGCTTCTATTATTGAAAAGAAAAGAATAATAAATACGATCCAAAATATTACAATCAATATCGAACACCAAACGATTAATCTTCTGGTTAAAGTAGCATATTCCAACGCAATCTCAGATCTCCCATTTGTATGATTTGGATATACCTGAGGCTACCATTAAAAAAGTTTCATATTTGGTACATTCACTAACCTTTGAACTGAAGTAAACAGATAATAAACTTAATGGTAAAACACACTAAATGGAGATAATACTATACATGCAATTTAAGTAATCAAACGAATCAAATACTTACCACACAGCATGACGAGAAAATACTGACAATGACTGCCTCTCCAAAATAATTATTCAAAACCTGTTGACGATTATCGTTCCTTCCCAGCGTCCTATTAAAGACACTCATATAGGGTTGAGAAAATGACCTATTCAGTCCTCGATCCAATCGAGTCCGATTTTCGTTGGATTGGGGAAAACTTTCCTCATCAGAATTCAAAGAAGATGCATAACTGTTGGATGAGTAAGCTCTAGAATGAAATATTCGAGACCACCAAGAATGCGTGTGTGTGTGAGGTTCTAGCACCTCCTCAATATTATCAAATCGTGAGCTCGGAATTAAAGGGGTATGTTCATTCACTTCAGGTGAAGATTGCAAAGTTGGTGAGGAAATAACGTTCCAAGAAACTCGCTGAAATCGTGTCAGCTTGAATACCTCGAGTAGAAATTTCTTTACCTTGGAATTTCTTGGAGAGTTGAAAACACTGGAGTTGCTACTTGACGTCATGTCAAATTGAACGTGGTTGGGATCGAGATTAAAATAAAAAGAGAGAAACCTTGTTGAGAGTAAAAAAAACAATAGCAAAAAAACAGGGTTCATTTGAATAATAAAAATTATGAAAAAATCCTAAGCAATTCCTGCCAAGTTAACTCTACTCGCACTTCGACTCTCTGTAAACGGAAATTTATCTTCTTCGAACTCTTCAAAGAATCCTTCATCCCCTTTGGAGCTTACACTCTTCGTATCCTCTAGGTCTACTTTCTCATCTTTCACCGTTGTGATGTTGATTAATGGTTCGGTTTGAGGTCGGTGCAACATTGGTTTTGCGGCAACTTTGTATTCGAGACTGTTTGTAAAGATGTGTGCTAACTGTGCGTGGAACTGAGGTGCTACATAGAAAAGAAAACCAGCAACTGGGATAGTGAGCCAATCAAACAAGTTTCGTGGATATTCTCTTGCAGATTCAAGAGAACAACGCTTTCCAAGATGTTGAACCCGAAGGTGCGCGTGCGATGGTGCAATATGTCCCTGTACAACTGCTCGTGCAATCGCAAGTTCTTGACTGTCACCGGCGTCCTTCGCATCAACTCGCTTTCCTGGATAAATCGACTGTTGCTCCTTTCGCTGGGCATCCTGCAAGGCCCAACGCTCAAACCCAACATACCGGTGATATTTCTCGTAGTACCAAATCATAATGATGTTAGGAACGATCACTGTAAATCGAACCCAGAAGGAAACGTTCAAAGCCAATTCAACGTACGGGTGGACAGGATCGCTCGAAATAAAAGACCACAAATAAGCCGATAGTTTGTAGGAAACGGCCGATCGAACCGGAAGAATGATGGCAGATGTGGAGATTAAGAGAAATAGATGTCCCATTAAAATGTGCGTTTCCAAGAGACGGTAAAGCAGAATAATGAGCGCGTAGTATCCATAGGTAGACTTTTTCTCGGATTTGTCCTTATCGTTTGTGGTGTTTCGCAATTGGATCCTTGGTTCTAAATCTGGAGCGGCAAAGGAGAGAATGGCTCGTCGCATAGCGTATCCTGTGTCCAAAGATCCCCACAAATGACGCTTTGCTTGAGTGTATCGTGCCCTAAGACCACTAATCCAACCAGAAATGCCTTCACCGGAACCTTCGACGTTGGCACAAGATGCAGGGGAGAAGATAGGTTTAACGATGACTTTTCCATTGGTAGCGAAGAAACATTTGAGGTACATATGCAAATCCTCACCAATAGCTTCCGGTCCAGCATCCCAGAAGTTGACGGAAATCGCAAGCTCCATTGAAACGGAATACGCAGAGCAGGGAATTTTCACAGGAGAGGACGCGTAAAGGTTCGACATCACACCAATAGACCAAAATATGTCAGTAACTCGAACAAAGACAGGCACGTCTTTGGCGTTTCTGAGGATTTAAATTAGAACAGATCAAGTGCAAGCAAAACATTTAAATACCGGTCAAAAACCGTGCAGGGAGCAAACATCATAATTCTTCTTTGTTCTGGAGATGCAACGCAATAGTGATAAGTTACGGCGGCAAAATAATCTTCCGCAAAGGCAGTATCAGCATCCATTACGGTTACAATTTCGTGTTCATGGCGTCCGTGGATTCCACCACCAGATCTTCTAGCCATCTCAGACGCAGCCCATGCAACGTTAGAAGACTTTCCTCGAATTTCATTAGCACGACCAGCGGGATGGACAGTGTAAGTGATGTCAAAAAAGGAGTCAGCGTAGAGTTTCATCAATTCGTGAGCCTTGAGTTCGCAATCTTTTTCAGTTTCCTCCATGGCAAGACAAACCTAAAAGCACATAAATAACTGTCACGGCCATCAAATAACTTATTACCTTGTACTGTGTTACTGCACGAGTGTGACTAGCAAGAACATCCAATGTCTCACAGAGAGTGTCCATGTTCTCCTTGTAATTTGGAAGAAGGATCACATGAACGACATGGTCGTAGGGCAAATCGTGACGGTTGTCGAGTCCATCTACAGTGCCAGTTTCGTCGCAGTACTTTTTCAACCAGTTCGTAACGGAGTACAGTTTAGCGGAGTTGTAAGAAATATACATCCCGTATGCTGACCGTAAGTTGTTGAAGAGAAACATGACATGAAGTATGGTGTAGTAAAGACCGAATAGAGCTGGGGCATACACAGGACCAACGAAAGCAAAAGGGAAAAGAAACAGAAGCCAAATTCCGGGAACCCGCTGAAAGATGGCTTTCCAAGGGATTTGAGCGATAACTTTCGCGAGAGGTGAGGTGGACTGAGTGTTCATCGTTTAAAATTAAAAATCTAAAGCTAAAAAAAGGAATTAGTGCGATGAAACAAAAAAAATGAGAAACGCGTCACAAAACAAAAAGGGATACAAAAAGGGACTAATATTAGCATTCGAAAGAAACAAAAAAGAAAGAGGTGAAAATATGTTTTTTGAAAACAATAAAGGTGCTTTAAAAAATTCGGTACCAGATAAAATGAAATAAACCAAAAAAATCATCACATAATTAACGCAACAAACAAAAGGTTTTCGTCAAGTTAGATGAGAAAAAAAGCAAAATTAGAAAACAAGGGGGCACCTAAATTCTGGCAAAACCAAGCAAATAATAGAAATAGCGACATACCGGCAAGTAAAAACTAATATGCAAATCTAAATACAAACAAAACCGTAGTAACTACCAACGACCTTCCGTCTAAAATGAGAAGTCTAAAAAATGGATGGAAAAAAGTCGTTAAAGTAACACAGAAGCTCGTCACACAGCCACCCTTTTTGAGATTTCACAAAACCAATAATATCACTCAACCCAAAATAGCAAAATATGACTAAAATAGGGAATACAGAATAGAATTTAATATAAAAACTCAACGGAGTGCTCCAAGATAAAAAATTAATGAAAAAACACTCAGGCACAAACTCTGAAACAAAATTTTCAGGGTGATAAGAAAAATTTTGCCCACCAATGAAGATTCAAAGAAAAAAAGACCATCTCTGTTTGTTATATTTACCTTCAGAGCCAACAACAGAATTAGAAAAGTGCCGTATGAGTATGAAAGAAATTGCTGGCGAATAACTGAAATGAATGAGGGATAGTGAGGAATTCAGAATTGAACCAAAGATCGCCACTGATTACGACGATAGTTAATCGATAGCTTTCAAATTGAAGCGGGAATTAAATTAGTGAAGGCGCTGGACGGACTTGGGACGTCGCCGAATTTGCTGCGAATTTTTTTTGTGGTTGTCAAAACCAAGCCCCAATTGGTGGTGATGATTCACGGTGGCTCGGCAAGCGTAATGTGTTTTGGGTTGAAAATAGATGCATTTATATATATATATATTTATTTAATATCAAACGCATATCATGAGATATAGAATAAAACGAGGTTCATAAAAATCTAATCTTTAAGAAAACATAAAAAAAACATAAAATTTCCGAAATAAAAATAAACGAAAAATGGAGATGTAGAAATCTACCATTCATTCGACGGATTGAAAATATAAACAAAGATTGGAAGCATTAAAGAAAGTTACAAAAATTAGACAAGAATGGTGACAGACATCATTGTGTCAAACAACGACATTCAAAGTATTTGTCCCAAGGCAGAATGTATCTGGTTTGCCATCATTGCTGATTTTTTCCCCAAATTCGCTTGATTTATCGTTGGCATCGTGGAAGGAGGGGCAGGGAAACCATTATTTCTCATAACACCATTTGGTCTTTCAGCTAACGAAACTTGTGATGAATTTGCGTTTTGGAAATAAGATAACTGCGGTTGTTGATTTTTGCTTGCAAGTGACTGTAACTGCTGAGCTTGATGCTGTAAATGAAGCTGTAGGTGGGGATCAAGTGATTGTTGTCGTTGTTGAATTGGAGGGCGAACATAACTAACAGGAGAATGAAGGCTAGTTTGAGATGGATTGTTCCGCGTGGATAAGGGAAGTTGCGAAGTAGATTCGTTTGACGGTTTGCGGTGTGTATGTTGGGGTTGTTGTTGAGGAACTTGTCGCATGTTTGATTGATAAGGTATAGAATTCTTTTGAGGTACTGGTGGAGGAGTTGAAGGTTGCGGTGGAGAAAAAATCACCATCCCGATGGGCGGAGGGATTGAGAGTTGAATATTTGCTGGAGGTGTAGTTGGAGCCGAGGGGAGTGGAGGAGTTGGAGGTCCTGAAGCTAAAAATGCAGGAGTAGTAACGTTCGGTCTTGTCTGTATCTGAGCTTGGGCAACGTGGGCGACAGGATTGTACCCGTTCTGTTTGGAAACTTCGAAGTGTCTCGGCGAATGCTGATTTCCTGTATTGGTGAAATTGCTGCTCTGAGGTGATTGCTGATTATTAGCATTCACAGCGACCGACGGAGGAGTTGTACTCCTAATATTTGGATCCTTCTCAAGAACTGGAGTAGTACTTTTCTGCTCAAAAGATTTTTTGGTCGCAATGAGTTCTTTATCCTGCTTCGAAATGGGAGAGTCCGTAGGGGGTGTCGGTGGAAGCGGAGGAAATTTGAATGCAGAAATTGTCAGACCTGGCGTCAGAGCAGGTGTTTCAAGCTCAGTCTCCTTCGGTTCAGGAACAAGTGGTGCTTCAGCGGCAGTCAGTTTAACAGGTGGAGGAAGTGGTGAGGAATGAGATGTTGAAACGTTAGGAAGACTGTGCTTTCTGGCAGCGGGAAGGAAAGTTTCATTACCTCCGTCAACTCTAACAACCTCGGGGATGTGTACAGTTTTTGATCGGTGTATTGTAGGTAACTTCGTTTCGTCGTTCATTTCCCGCTGCCCTAAAGACTTCGATCGTGCAATCTGTATTTGCGATTTTACAGTCTCATACCCCAATTCGAGTTCTGGTGAGGGGGGTTCGTAATAATATGCATCCGGCTCTGAATCGCTTCGGCCAAAACTCCGACCTCGAGAGCGAGATCGAGAACCAACCGAACGTCCCGTTTGATGATTTCCGTATCGAGCCTTACTGAAAGAAGGAGATAAAGTATTAACGTTCGGTTCGCTTCGACTCGGTGACATGTAAAAATTATGAGCGTTCCGCTCGAGTTCTTCGTCCAAATTGCGAACCCATTCTGGAGGATCTACTATTTCGGTTCCTAAATTCAGATCGCCAACCGCCGTAGAATCGAAAGATTTAAAATTATCCTCGATAAAATTCAATTCCCATTGAAGTCTATCCTTTGGAGTCAAATTCGGAGGGGGCTTCGGAATGAGTTGGTTGCCATCCATTTGCACATACCCAGCAGGAGGAAGTGCACCCAAATTTCCAGCGTAAGGATTTTGGCTGTGCGGTAGCGAATTTGCCCGTTGAAGAACGACTTCCTTCTCCCTGTCCTTCTCCTTGTCCTTCTTCTTTTTCTTAGACTTGTATGATAGCGGATTATCTTCCAGTAAGAGTTCCTCCAAATCATAAGTAGCATCAAAATTTGCTTTCTCGGACTAAAAACGCAGTTAGAAAACATCAATTACAGGTGTACTTTACGTTACCGATGGTACGAAAATGGGAGACATCATCTTCTTCTCCGTTAGATCCCAATCCCAACCTGCAAACCAAGGGTGACTTTTTAAATCTTCAATTCTTCCTGGACCGCATCCCAGTCTTTGCGTCTTATTCCTAGTTAAAAACCCACAAATGGCTGATATTCCGTCAGCGGAGACGTAAACCGGTTGCTTAGTGACCAAATTCGCCGTAGGAATCGCGATTTCACCTCGTAAAACAGAGAACGTAAGAGCTTCAGGACTACCGCCTCGAAAAGGTCGCTAATGCCATCAATTTTAGTGAATGCTATTTATTAATTAAGGATACTCACTTTTCCAAACAAACATTCATACAGCACAACTCCTAGCCCCCACCAATCCACCTCCCACAGATATCCTTGATGATCGAAAACTTCCGGAGCTAGTGAAAGTCAAACAACGGCTTGACTATGCAAACACAAAGAACATACCCATATAAGCCAATGTACCTGATTGACTTTTCAGCATTCTATCCGGGGTGAAATGTACCGCGATATTGAAATCTGTGATATGAATGTGACCGTATTCATCCAGAAGCAAATTATCCGGTTTTATGTCTCGATGCACAATTCCTTTGGAGTGAAGATAGTCTAACGCCAACGCCAACTCGGCCGCAAAGAATTTAACCGCATTTTCCTGGAAACCGTGCATTTTCTCAAGGTGGTATCGAATATCACCGCCAATCATCAGGTCCAAAACCATGAACATATTTTCGTCATCTTGGAAAGCGTATCGCAAATTTACCAAGAAAGGATGATTGATTTCTTCCAGTATGGCGCGCTCACGAAATATGTTCTGGATAGCTTGCATTCGTATGCACTGGAGTTTGTTGATATACTTCAAGGCAAAAAGCTTTTTTATGTCCTTCTTCTCAACAATTCTAACCTATTAAGAGAATTAAGAGTGCGAACATGAGAAAAATTTGGTAAACTGGCAAACCTTCCCAAAGGCACCTTTCCCCACACACCGAAGCAGAGTAAAGTGCCGTAGTTCAACTGAAAGGGAGATATGAGGAGAACACAAAACAGAAAAAAGGAATCGGATATTAGCATAAATAGCGTAAGTGTAGTGAAGACATACCTTCAGAACCATTCTCTTTTCCAACACTGTTTCCCATTGTATCACAAAGGAGAACACAAAACCCCACCCTGAACAAATCTCCAACCCTCGCAAAATATTTTCGATAAAAAATACTCCCAGCGAGGAAAAATTTCTGGACTTGATATGTTTTGGTTAGCAAATCTTTCCTCAAATCCATATTTGCCGTGATCTTGTAATTATTATATGATTCCAACTGAAACATGGTTGATCCTTGTCGCACACATTTAATTCTACCCAATGAACTCAATCGAACGTTTCACTTATGCCTGGTAGCTTGCATGGGCATTGCAAATGAAGTGATTGTGTTTCAAAAATAGTCTGAATCTTTCAAGCAGTTTCAAGCGAAATTTGGTGTTTCAGGTTACTGTATATCTGTGCATCGTAATAAAGAGTTCAATTTTCTTTAATAAAAAATAAAACCAAGAAACAAAACTATGCTTTCGTGCAACAGATAGATTCTAAAAAAACCAGTCTCAAATGTGATTTCAGCTCACATCAGCGAACATCCAGGGCAAATTGCGTCTGATTCGTCATTGTCCTCTTCGACATCGACGCCCTTGCCAACAACTCCGTTTCTCCGCAACACAACTTTATGAACACACTCCTGATCAGCAATCTCAACTTTCTGCACTCCTTGTTTCGCATCACATTTACACTTTACCCAAACGCGCTGCTTCATCAAGTCAATTTCAAACTCCGACCCTTCTTCCACTTCCAAAGCCAAATTTTCCGCCTTCGGGTAGTGAACAAGAGGTACGTAAATTTCCAAAACCCTTCCAAATTCATGTTTTGACTCCTCTGATGAGTTGTGTTTGTAGGTGCAACGGAAAACTTTCGTCTTCAAATCAAACCGCGATTCGACGATTTCACCAGGAACAAAAATAGCCGCTGGTCTCGCAAGCGCTGGAAGTGCCCGAACACCCAAATCAAAAAACGCTGGTGTATGCTTTTCAGGTTCTAAGGTCATTTCTGAGTCGATTGTGTTTGTCATTGGAGATTCAGGCTCTATTTTCTTGGACGAAACGACCGGCAGTACATTTTTCTTACTAGGTAAAACACGACTCCAAATCGATAAGTCTTCACCGTTCCAATTATCGCCCCACAAGTGAGAATTGTCTGAACAGTAATTCCAAAGTGTAAAGTGCAAGTTGTTATTTTCGAGGGCGTGGAAACTAGCATCAAGAGCATCTATTTGACGGTCGTAATTCCCAGTGGTATACGCTTCGCGATTGTGCATATCGTAGGGTATACCGACCTCGCCAATAAGTATCGGAATGTTTCCTGGGGAATAAAATCAGAGAACTAGCTGATAATATTCTCGACCTTACCAATTCTTTCCAATCGTTCTTTCCGGATCAAAGCTAATTCGTCTGTAAATCCTTTCTTTATATTCTCTTCTCCAACTAACAGCGCAGTTACATAGTTGGAGTAGATTCCGCGTTTGACCCCCAAAAACCGAATATTGTACCAATTATTCCACACCTTATTCACCAACGTAACGCCGTCGTACCAGTGAGGTGCGTAAACAATCCTTTCTCTCACGTCGTTTTCATCGTACTTTGGTGGTAGTTCATTTGCGGGAGGTTCAAGAAAAATAATTGCCTCTGGATGTTGAACGCGAATTCCAAGAGCGAATTTGTTGAAGAAACTTTTAAGGTAGTGGTGGAAATCGAGAATTTCGCCGGTGAGTGGGTGTTTATAGAAATAATCCCTGATCAGCGGTCTTGCCGATTTTGGATCCCAGACCCCGTGATTCGCCCAAATGCAACCTGATGGGTATGAACGTCCATGTAATAACGTTTCATCTTTAATATGTGGGAATGTACGAGAAGCTGCCCATGCACTGACTCCCGGGATAATATGTTCAGTTCCTAATTTCCCAAATCCGTACCAAGTAGACTGGTAAACGTCAACAGCTGCTTCCATTCCTGACCCCAATATCATCGCTTGTAAAGGAGTTGGACATAGTCCAAGCTTTAGCACTTGAAAGGGACTAAGTTCGGTTATGTCTGGAGACTCAAGCCATCCTTGATGCGGTTCATTTAACGTGTCGTAGCCAATAACAACCGAATCCGCGAGTCCCGGTGCAGCCACAATGTGCTTTGCGAGATGCGCAACAGCGTTGATATAGTGGTCTTGCAGGAAATGCTGGATATTCTGGTCTACAATTTTTCCGTTCGAATCAATGGTGGGAACGAGACAGTTCGGGGCCAAAACTTCTCCAGCGAAAAACAGAGTAAACATAGTCGCGGCTGCAAGTTTGAAATAGTTCGTAGGCCAAATCATTTTGGGAAATTGAGACGGTTGAGGGGAAGTATTGTGTACAATTGCCGCCGCTGTCGGAGCGAAATGAGCGGGATTCAATCCAACAATCTTAAAAGTCCATCCAGGAGCTCCGGATCCCCCCGAATATCTCGACCACTAACACAACAACTTTCAGTTGCCTGTGAAATTTGTTTATAAAAACATACCACATCTTGATGAGGGTCAATAAAGCAACGAAACCCATATTCCTTGGCCTTATACAAGACAGCGATCACAAACTTGACGTATTCCGCATCATATTGTCCTCTAAAGTTTGTTAAAGTTGAAAATTAAATTGCAAACAGAACTTACGGCCTATCGTGCTCTAAAGCTTCCCATGTAATATTAAATCGTAGAAAGTTATATCCTAGATGACGCAAGCGACCAAAATGTTCATCCGCTTCTTCTATCGGAAATGGTCTCCCAACAAACGACACATTTGTATCATCGAAAAAATTCTCTGCTTCATGGGAGGGAATATTCATCGGATTTTTAACACTCCCAGACAGGTTAACGCCGCGTAATTGGATGCAGCGGCCCGTTTCATCAACGAACAATTGACCTCTTAGTTCCAACATTCTTGGTTGTTTGCTGTGGCACAAGTTGTACAATACATAAGGTTTTTATTATTAGTTTCCAATCCTAATCACCAGCCAGATCCCAATGAAGTTATTAATGCAACACCACGTTTAATCCAATGTGATTGTGGTAACTCAGATGGTAACTCTATCGTCAACACGTAGTTGGTAGAATGTCCCGTGGTTGACAATGTTCCTGAAAGATCAATCAGAAATCTCAAAAAAGTTGTATCATAACTTAAAAATCAACAAACCTGCTCGAGTTAGCGTTTTATATACTGGACAATCATATATTCCCACGTCTGGCTTCTTTCTGTTTGCTTTCGGTACCAACCACAGCACAGACATTTCTGTATACAACTCTTTCGGTCGACTCTCAGCCAACGATTTTTTCCCAACATCCCATCGAGCTCCCTCTAGATATAGTCCACGTATGTAACATCCATCAGATGGCTTTGCCGCAATATCCTCCCACCTAGTGTCAACAACTTTGAAATCGAAAGCTAGTGTGTCGATGGAAACAACATATTTTCTTGCAAAATTCTGCAGAGTTCCTGTTAAGAATGCTTGCGGGAAAAAAAATCCGGATATCCAAAATACAACTGGAATCCCGTTGTCAATCCAATTCTGTAGAAAAGCACACCGAGCTATGAGATCAACTACCCATGCTGCCAGAGTTTTGAGAGATGGATACGCTTTAGCAGACCACACAGCAGGAACTTGATTAATGAAGATGCTGTTGCACATCGCCTCAAGTGCCTCCGACATCACCACGAGACCTTTTAACGCTTTGCACATTTCCGTCAGCGTCGAGTGAATAACCGTTAAAAGTTTGTTATAGCGAATGACTTCTTGAATTAGAACTGTTGACATGCTCTCTTTGTATTCTATTGGATACTGTTTAAGAACAGCTTCGAAATTAAATGGTTTTGGGAGTCGGTTCTGCATAGATATCGCAGTTTCAGTTAAAATTTCCTCCCTCGTTTTTCCGCCTGACGTTTTGGAACTTTTTGGCATCAGGGTTAATAAGGTTTCAAAGACAGACATTGTTTCTTTTTGAGCGAACGTAATGTTTGCGTTGTCGTGCATACTGAATATCTCGGTCGTTTCTTCGATGGGTAGACCACGTATATAATTCCGAT
This sequence comes from Nowakowskiella sp. JEL0407, assembly GCA_027600645.1. Classification (NCBI taxonomy): domain Eukaryota; kingdom Fungi; phylum Chytridiomycota; class Chytridiomycetes; order Cladochytriales; family Nowakowskiellaceae; genus Nowakowskiella; species Nowakowskiella sp. JEL0407. Next base: position 23,653 of record JADGJK010000112.1, on the reverse strand, counting down.
ATGCAACAAAGTTGTCAGCGGGCAAAGAGTAATATATGTCCGAGGTTGAGAACCGGTGATGATCTTCAAGCACTTTGGGAGAATAGAAATCTTCAAGAATGGTTATAATTAATCGTCGATCCCAATCATCCGTTACTCTTCCCCCATAATTAATTTCTCCTACAGTGTACTTCAGTACTTTGTAAGGAATTTCTGAATATTCTTCCAAGAACATTTTAAGCTGTCGCACGCAGATTCGGTAATCACCATCGGTAAATTCGTATCTGCAAACTTTGTAAGTTCTGAGTTAAAGAGTTATGTGGAAAAGCTTACGGAATATTCCATCCCAATGCGCCAAACTTCCTTCGTTCTTGAACAATCGCATGGAAAAATGACAGAGAAAACAGCAACTTTTTCCATTCTTTGGTTTTAGTGCACCCATTCAGAAAGTCGTCGTTGAAAGTTGCATAAGTTCGCAATAAGTTTGCCTTTATACCGTTTGGTGGTTCCATCGTTGTTTTTACCCCATTTTGCAGTATAGTTACTGGAAATTTTGGTGTGGGCATTGAAGTTAACCACAATCTGAAGTCCCGATGTACTTTATCTGGGGTAAAGGAGTCTATTATTCGATCTAGTGTAGGCATCCAGGAAGGAGATAAATGGCAGTTTTGAAGCAACACCCACAAACCCCGCTCGATTCCGTCTTTGATAAGCGCTTCCGCTCGCGGTCCTTGTCCTTGACCGAGTGAAACTGAGGTGAGTTTTTTGCTAAACCGCATTTCTTCTGCGAACTTATAAAGCGATGATGCCGGATCAGCACCGGGAGATAAAACAAATATTAATGGAGAGCAGCAATTTGACTCTTTGAACAGCGCTGATAGATCAGATGTTTGTGGTTCGATAAATCGATCTCCCAAATTTTCAGCAACAAACTCTTGTATTGCAGACGTGACTTTATCAGCACGAAGCCCTCGCAAAACCAGTAGTTTTTGAAATCTATTTAGAGACTTATTCCATCTACCAGGTAGGCTTTCCCTCTGTGGTTGTGTACTGTCAAAAATTACTCTGTAACTGTCTACAAGATCGCAAAAATCTTGCTCAAAAGATGAAAACATAGGAAGAGTGGAGAGCGACTGAATTTCTTCCCACGCTCTTCCTGATAACCAATCTGGAGCGGGATTTGGAATTTTCTTCTCATTCGCTGTTCCGCCCGTCAACAAAAATTTCCATTCATCCAAATCAATTTTGTTGTTGTTCATCAAAATTCGTATCGTAAGCAAAAATGCAAAAAGCAATTTATGCTTTTCAAAGAGGGAGCGACAAACGTTGCTGAATAAACTGAATGTGAAGTAATCATTGATATTTTGGATTCGAAGGTCGATGTCGTCACTTTTTTCGGAGTGAGAAATAGCCGAAACAAACAAATTCATAAACCAACCAAGAGAATACTGATACATAGGGTCGATATTTGCTAGCTCCGTAATACAGAAAAATAAAATTCGAGTTCTAGTCGCAACCGGAGCATATTTATTTCGGGTCGTGTCGATATCTTTTTCGGTTTTCTCAGCCGCGGCGACTTTAATTTGAATTTCTTCGGAGGTTTCTTTTGAGGCTGCTAAAGTTTCAATTAGTCGCTCATCGTCTACTGGGCTTCCTTGAACGGAAGAAAGTAGGTATAAAATTTTATCTTCTATATCCTTTAATTCCTTTTTCATCTGAGCGTTGTTCAAAACAAGTTGACTTTTTGCCTCTTCAAGATCCGGTCTTTCATTAGCTACGACAATTGCGAGTAGCTGGTCTTCCAATCCAGAGGGAGCAAGTGTGAAATTTAAGAGAGTTACTGTCGCTGAGGTTTCGGGGGAATAGTGAGGATTTGGTAGTTTTGTCGTTATGTAAAATCTGAAATCTTCGTGATATGGCAATATACTATCTCCAATCTTGATTACAGTATTTCCCCCTTGCTTAAATGTCTGTCGGAGAAGTACAGGCTCCAAGGCAGGATCCAATTTTTCGCCCACATTCTCCAGCAAAACAGGCTTACCAAACCTAATTGCATTTTCAAGCGTTCTTAAAAAGTCTCGATCTGTGAGTTTAATAATATCTAGGCCAGTTTCTTTTTCCATGTTGCGAATCCATTTATTGGCTTGCCCTTGTGGATCAATTAATAGTGGCCATCGTCTGGAATTTTGAACGATTATAGCATTATCACGAGAGAGTGAATCTTTTGGCAATCCAGACAGTTCCCATTCTCTCAGTTTTACGACGTCACCTAAAGTTTCAAAAAGCGATGTATGCTCTGAATGAGGAATCTTCAGTCTCAACAGATGTCCGGTCCACTCTTTCAGCAACCCAAGGCGATACTCAGCAGTAAAGGGACCGAGGTAAGCAATAGCACCGCTTGCGAGCAGAATATCTCCAATAACATTGTTAATTTTGGTATCAAGATGATCCACCGTGAGCGCCCATCTCTGTTTTTCACCTCCCAGCCCCGATATCAATTTTCCCGCTCTGGAAAGTTTAACATTACATTCTTCTACCTTTCTAGAAAGCTCCTCCTTCTTTGCGACACTTTCCGTATATTTCTTTTCCATTTCTTTGATATTTATCTCCGCCTCTCTCATCTTTTTCTTCAACTCTGCAAGCATTTTCAGGGTTTGTTCCAAAGACTCTTGTGCTTCTTGCAATCTTGCCCGCTTCGGTGCTACTCCTTTAGAGACCCAGTAATACTTTTCCATGGCTCGGACCCATTGACACATTGAAGTTGCGGCTTTTGAGACTCTGGAAATTACGCTCACCTAAAAACGCAGTTTACCTTTCATTGATCGAAAAGAATTTATAAATTAAAAATTACCTGGAATTCTGGAGAATCCACGTAGGGTTTAATTTTCTGAATCACTTGCTCAGAAATGTTATCTTTGTCGAAGTTCATCAATGAATCCAAAAATTTCTGTGGATCTGCCAGCAGACCCCGACCAGGCTCCCAATAATCGTCGATTTTCTTCCCTGGTTTATCTCCATCAATTTTTTTTGGTTTGACTCCTTTCATGATACAAACCGCCTCAATGACTAATTTCACGCCTTCAGGTGGTCTTTGCATACTTCTAACTTCAATGACGTCGTTTTTAGATAAGGAGTTCAAAGATTCTACTGCGGCATCAAGTGCCGGCAAAGCTTCATCCAAGTCCCTTTTGGCATCTTCCGCAATAGCTTTAGTCTCCTCTGCTTTTTTTGAAGCCTGAAGCTCCTCTTTAACTACAATCTCGCGGATTTCTTCCGCTTTTACTTTGTCGACAGCAATTTTCTTCATTGCATACTCCGTTTCTTGCGAGGTTTGAAGCAGCATCGGCTGCATAGCTTCTAGTTCTTCTTGCAAGATCTCCACTTCTTTAGTCGAACTGAGTAGCTTTTCTAAACCAGTTGCGGTTCTTTTTCGGAGGGCCAAAAACTCTGACCGTTTTTTATCTAATAATCTTTTGTAGAGACCCAACAGTTCCAAATAACTCTTAGGCGTGACATAATTATTACGATTTAATTCAGATTTGTACTGTAAGCACTTCGCTCGAACGGATTCATGCATAACCACACAGAGATCAACAATTCCATCAATAACTTGTTCTGAGCCCAAATCAGATATCTCGGAAACGGAATTCGCAGCAACCGATTTAAGAGCTTCCTCCGGCCATGTCGAAAACCAATCGACTGTACAGCAATTTATTAATGATGGAAACATCCTTAAACGATTTCTGAACGCTTCTCCAATAGGACTCATACAAATTATGAGATGAAGATTCTGACGTACCCTACTTATATACAACGAAAATAGGTTTTCCCTTGTTGGCAAAATAGCCAATTCGGTCGCAACTGGTCGCATGGCGTTATTGATTTTATCCAATTCTTCAGCAGTATATATGTTTGGTACGTCACCGCTATTTAAGATATTATTAACATCTTCCAAGCAAGCCTCTGAGATGATTTGTGTGTCGCAGTATAAAAATACTGTTGGTTTAGCATCCATTCCCGCCCACAGCAAAACTTTTTTCAAATCCTCTTTCCATTCGTTTGCACCATAGTTCTTTGATACTTCTATTTGGTAAAGTTCGAATTCTTCCATGAATGTTGCAAGTCTGGAAAGGGACTGTCTACCAGACCCACCCACTCCCAAAAGTAGCGCGTGGCCTTGAGGCTGTCTAATAATTCTACATATCCGAGAAACGTGCTCGATAGCATCTAAAAACATTACGAGTTTCATTGGTGATGTTGAAGTGGAATTGAAATCTTCCAAATATTCTTCTGCAACTTTAACAAGCTTTCGAATATCTTTTATCTCACAATAAACCTTCGGATCGGCACCCGGAGTCATAAAATCACCGTAGAGTAGCGGTTCATTCTGAACAATATCAGACCAACCCATCTGGAGCGTCTGAACTACGGTCGAGCGAAGTAACTCATTGAACCACGTTTTGTCGATTTGGTCGACTAATCGATCTTGAAACACTCTCTGACACTCATGAACCCACAATCGCACAATATCCGATTCCACCACAACAGTTTTCGTGTCTGCTGCTAGAACCCCTTGAATAACTTTACTTAGATCTCTTAAATTGAATGTATAATGAGACTTTGCTGGTGTTGGGAGCAATTCCGCTCTTATTGTACTGTAGATTGAAATTGATGCTTGAACTAGAGGTATTGATTTTTTCTGGATTTCCGGTGTAAATCGAAGCAAAAAAGAACTCAAGATTGTGGTAAAAATTCTCATTAGTGAAGTGTTTTCCATCTCCACAAACGATAGAATATTGAAATGTCTGGTAAATCTCTGAGTAACTGGATTTCTTCCTCCTCCCGGTGGTCCCATCGCACATACAAACATAATATCGACGACTTCCATAAACTTTCCGACATTCTTTCTATCGTACCATCCGCCACAATCCATCCACTGTCTGAGAAGCTCGATTGGAGGTTGTGCTCCGCAAATGTCCAGCTGAGGCATATTCAAGTCATCAACCATAACCGCAAAGCGCTTTCCTAAGGGCGGCCCGTACACTCCTTTTCGTCGTTTTTCAAACTTTGAGTCCAGAAGATCTTGGGTCTGATTTGCGCTTGTTCTTGCTGAAAAGCTGAAAACTAACGGGTTGATTGTCGGATCGACTCCTTTTAACAATTTATCCAATATTGTCACAGATTTTCCAGTGCCCGTAGGTCCAGTGCATAAGATATGGTAATTGTTATACAGCAGAAGATGTATCAAATACGTATTTCGGATTGTATCGAGCGTGGGAACTATAACGTCAGTTGTGTTGCTTTTTTGCATTTGAAACTCCGGAGCCAAGTTCATCCAATTTATCCACTTTTTGTTTTCCAGATCGAAAGCATAATCATACACTAATCCTTCAGTTGGGAACGATATTTCTGGTCTTTTGACGGTCATTTTTTCCCTTAACCATGCATCAAATTTTTTGCGCCCATCAACATCGGAAGTTGCCCCAACTGACCATATCAAGGAAAATAGAAAGAACGATTCGATGCATTGACTAAAAACCGAAAGAGTTTCCTGGGGATTGGCGTCACCACTAAGAGTATTGAAAGGGGCCATCAAGGAGGATAATATGCGCATCAAGCTTTGCGCAAGATTCCCGTTAGTTGTTGTAATAGTTTCTTTGACGTACTTTCGGTTAAATTCCAAAGCTGCTTCCATGTAAAATTCAAATAAATCGCTGGTTGAGCTTTTTAATACCGCTGCAAGATTGTTTGGTAATTGTTGAAGCTGTTTATCAAGCCAAGATTTTATCAAGGGTCCAGTTCCAAGAGCTGTGGGTTCAACATATATCATGCCGCATCGAGAAACGGTAGCTGGCGATGCGTAAGCTAAATTTTCGACCTCGAACATCATGGTTTGGGTGGAGTTCATTTTTATAATTTCTCCGCTGCTCAAGCAGAGCTGAAAAAGTATTAGAATAGGAATTCTTTTTTTAAAATAAAATGCATACCTTTTTGTTGTCATCAAGTAAAGTGTTCATCGATTCAACCCACACAGCATCAACCGGACCGTCAAATACATACCACTTTTTATCCTGCGTAGTATCTTCCACGCCCTGAAAACTGATGTTAACATGAACAAAGATGGAATAATTTTATTACTTCTCTCATAAGGCAGGATAAAATTCCGTCGGTCCATTCATGTGTTTGTGGGTCAAACTCACCGTAGAGTTGCCCCATTGTTATCGATTTTGGATTCAGTACGTGTACTCTTACTTTTTCGAAATTTTTACCGTTGGGTGCTTTTACACCTTGCAAGTTTGATAGTGATCTTGCCAACACTCTGCAGCAGCTTGTTTTACCACCTCCAGTTGGACCCACCAACATGAGTCCGTGTCTCACTACTGTGGTTTCATAAAGTTGAATACATTTTTTTATAAAATCTTCTTCCGGTTGAAGTCCTAACTTTTCACAGGAACTATTGATAGATTCCAACAACTCTCCATAGTTGATTTTTGGCTGTTGAACACCCGGAAACAGATCAGAAATAATTCCTTGAAACAACGGAACGTCGTCCGCTAGAAACTTGGGAAGGTTGACATCACAAAGAGCTCGCAGAAGAATCAGATCCTCTTGGGTATTTGGTTGCTCTCTTTTCAAATTTCCAGCACTAGAAATAACTGTTTTTACAGCTCTCATTCCAAAATCGTAGTGATCTTGGGAAGAAAGTTGCTCAGATGATAATTTGAAGGTTGCAACCATTTTTTCAGCTAATAATTTTGCGTTACTGAAACCAAAAGAGAATAAACTAATTTCGGCAATCATTGCATAGTTTGGAATCATCATGGCAACCTTATTTAAAATTTAGATTGAAAGATAAACAAGAGAAATTCTTACAGGTCTGAACAGAGCTTTTAAATTATCAGGCAATTCCGTTCTCCCTTATATTAAATGAGCAATGACACACATATGATTACTTTTTTGCTTACCCGCGTATCCCGGATTCATTGTAATGAATATTGCATTTGTTGGATCTAATGGCAAATCCACACCTTCGAACATAAACCGGGACTGGCCCGCCAAAACCGCTTTCTGGATTGTGGTAATTTGTTGCGCAATAACGGATAATACTCTTGTAAAAAAGAAATTAAAATTGGGAAATTAGCAATCTGAACGGAAAATTTACTCAATGTCAATTCTAAAATTTAAAATTATTAGAAGAAAAAACACTTGCAACTAAGTGATTGCAACAAACCTGTTAAATTCATCGAAACATGCCCAGGCACCTGCACTCGCTAATCCTTTGAAAAACTTGGCCATCGCTAAATAGTCCAATTGATCAGAGCAGTTAAACACTACACACTGTTTCGCCAAGGCTTTGGCCAAATCCTTTGTTGTTTCAGTTTTCCCCTAAATAATTGTAAGAAATAATCTCTTAATTGAACTTGAAAAACGTACTGTTCCTGCAGGACCAGCTGGAGCACCGCCCATTCCAAGATGCATTGCCCCAGTAAGTGTGAGATAACATCTGTCCGTCAAGGGCGTTATTACCAGTCTTCCTGTATTTCCGAGATATTCTCCGCCTGAATAAAAATTTTTATTGCAAAGTGAAATTAAAGTTTATAAAATTAACTGACCATATTTGAAGTTGGCGTTCACGATCTTTACGTGCAAATCGTCTTCTTCCCAATAATATCTCAATTGGCTAATCCACAAGAAATCATTTTCAGATAACACGTTGCCATCAATCAAATTTTTAACAACATCCCTTGAGTGGACGTCAATAACGATTAGATCTCCCAAAATTAGCCTGCTTAAATACGGTAATTCACCGCGAACTAGAGAAACAAGTCCCTGCAATTGATTCAGTTGCTTTTGATATAGCAATTTTAATCCGTTCTGCCCCGTTTTTAAAGCTTCGTGAACTTCTTTTGTCCAGTAAGTTTGACTGACGGATAAAACCACCTGACCTGGCCAATCCAGTACCCACTGAGTTCGAGCCTTTTGATGATAGCATGCCAACCCGTCCATGATTACCTTTTTCACCGACTTTCTCATTTGATCTTCAACCTTTTGCAACCATTCTTCAACGGGTCCTTTTGGATAGAATGGTGTTTCCAGAGCTACCCTCTCACCTTCACCAGAGAACATCGCAGTAATTTGCTTGTCATCCTGGAACTCTAACGATGCAATGTTTTCGAAGCACTTGCGTAAATGTGGCTGTACAGCAGTAGGATCTTTCGTTTGTGATAATATTTGTAATAACTCATCGTCCGACAAGAAGAAGAACCGGGGGAAAGAAACTCTCTTGCTTTCTAAGTATGCAGATAATCCTTTCGAAACAAGCTCCAACAGTTTGTTGCATTCACGGAACGAATCTAACAATTTGTAATCCGAGCAACACTCCAGTACACCAGGTTTTGACTTCGCTTGTGACATTATTCGACGCCAAGTTCGGTCCATTGTACTAAAACGTTTACTTTCGATCGGTAACTGCGTTATTATATCGTCAGAGCTGAAAATCGGCTCGAGATAGAGCCAAGTTCGTTGGCAAGTCATCCACGCTTCAAGTACTTCTTGCACGGTTCTCAATTTCGATTCCCACAGCGAGATTCTTTCCGCGAACGGCTTTTTAAATGGTGAAAACGACATTGATTGGGTCATGACGATATGATCATCAAGAAGTCGAATAGTCTCATCAGAAGTTCGCATAATATATGTCCCAGAATCTTTATATGATATAATCTCCATGGTGATGTTCTTCCATTCAGAATCCATTTTATCCAACGCAGCTTCGATCGAGTATTCTTTCCCAGCAACATCACAAACTTTTGTTACTATTTCAACTTTCTCCATCAACTTCATGTCGAGGAAGTCAGTCAAAGTCGAATTTTCGTCAGGATGTATTTGTATTCCAAGCTCCTCTGAGAGTTTGTCCCAATGTCTATCTCTCATTCCCGGGTTTCTTAGTGCTTGGATTAAAGGAACAAACGGTTTGAAGTCTTCCATTTCGTCTTTAATTTGTGTTGCAACTTGAAGACAACCTTGAATTTGTTTGAAATGTTTAACAGATTTAAACATAGTTCTCCAAGAATTCATTAAATTTTTCTCGACTTCCTCAGCGTTTAAATCTAAGAATGATCCATGTAACCAGGCATTTTTCCATTTAATCCAGTCATTTGCTGTCAACCAGAGACTTCGGTATGGTTCAAAATCTTTGCTTAACTGCACCACATCCTCATAATGCGTAATATCCATATTAAATAGTCGCTCCCTCGAATTAAACAACGCAACAAGATTTTGGCACTCTTTCAATTCCATGGTAATTTTCGCAACTTCAGTGACTATTTCTGCGATTCTGTTCAGATCTGTGTGCCTTGAGAAATCGGCAATGCTGGCTGATAGCTGATTTACCCTCTCTTTGAAAATTTCTTGATCAGAAACCAAGTTGCGCATGAAACTGGCCTCGTCTACTTCAAGCGAACCCTCAGTTGCACGAACCATCTCTTCAATTCGCATCGGCCAACCGTAGGCATTCCATTTCGATTTGAAATCCTCGTTTGAGAGCTCGTATTTGTATCTCTCCAAAATTTTGTAGTTGTGGAGCATTTCCTGAATGCGTTGATTTTGGACTCGACAAGTTTCTGGGACTGTTTTCATAAACTCTCGAAGCTCAGTTAATTCTTCGATTTTAAGCGGGCGGTCCTTAAGTTTTTGCTGAATTAAAGAGAAAGAGTTTGATATTCCGGATGCGATTTTAGCCGTCTTTTTCGCAACAATATCCATAACTACTTTAGAGAGGTCCTTGCGCATTGCCGAGCGAATCGATTCACAACTCACCCAAAATAATCCCAATCCTATATGACTGGGAATATCTTTATCAAGAGATTCCCACTCCTGAATATGTTTCAAAATATCTTTTTCCATTTCTTCAATCGAGTGATTTTCATTTTCGTAATCTTGTGCAAATTGAGCGATGTCCAAATTCAAAATTTTCAGATGTTTATCGTACGTTTTTATGTATTGCTCCAATGGAATTAGACCATCCCTAATGGCTTGTCGTAATTGCTCCCTAAGTATGGTAATCTGCTGCTCTTTGTTGTGTGGAACTTGTAACGTCGGTTTAGTTGCCCAGAATATTTGATCCAATACGATTGATTCGAGCTGCGGAAGCCCTTCAACAGTGGTTATCGCTTTATCAAAAGTGGAAAGTATCACTAGCTCGAAATTTCCCAAGTCAACATTGTAGCTGACTTTTCCATTTTTGAAAACCAAGTCAATCAAAAATAAAGGTCTTTTGTAGTTAACTTCAGAGGTAAAAATTCTATCTCTGAGCGATGAATCGATAATTTTTACGTCGTTCGTTCCGCTAACGATCACTCTCTGGGACGTTATATTCGCAATAAGTTTGATATACTCTGTCAATGAACTTAGAACGAGGAATCTCAGGGAGTCTTGCATAATGAATTTGGTTGTTGCCATGAATTTTCGAAGCTTTGAGATTTTATAAACTTCTGAATTGGTTTCTTGCATGTTATACCACCCTTTTCCAGCATCCTTAAATCCCTGTTTGATAATTGATCGGAGAGAAGATATCCACCTGATAATTGTTAAAAACTATATTGCATCAATTCTGACTTTCCAATACTTACGAATCTTTCAAAAACAATTTTATAGTCTGCAGTGACTGATTTTGAAGTTGATCGAACTCATCGAGACGAACCGTTTTATTTATGGAAGTCAAAAACAAGCTAGAATTCACTACTTTGTCACATTCAACACGAATTTTCGACATTGTTTTGATAACCTCGTTTCTGGTCAAGAAAGAAGCGAAAGTGAATTCTTTGTAATATTTTTCAAATTCGTAGCCCACAACGAATTTTTCCGGTGGCCTGTTTTCAAAACGTTTGTAAATTTTAAAAAAGAGAAACATCTTATACTTCTTATTAGCGGAAATTGAATCAATTTGTGGCATTATAAGCGCACTATAGTCCTTGGGAGCACTTTTCACCTACGAAAATTATCAAAAAATTATTCACATACTAAGATAGTACCTTCAAACCTCGTTTTTAAGAAATTCCTGATTCATCGCCCTCGAAAAATCCAATTTTATTTCATCAATTAACTGATTTGCAAATTTTTTCAAAAATGAACTCTGATATTTTGTTCCTCTGAACGTCGCAAGCGAACCAATCCTATTTATGTTATCGTTCTGTATCTGAATTGACTCGATACAGGGCATACTATCCAGATAAAAATTATATCTCTGTGAAATAACTCATAAGTGGTCAATCCTCATTAAAAAGATTTGAAAACTTACAAGTTTCAAATTGATCTCTTCGCGCAATTTGTATGCCGCAAATATGCGCTCAGCAAATTTAAGTGGATCTTCTGCCAGGAACATTAAATTTATTCTTTCAAGTAAACGTCAGATAATTTTGTTTCAGCGACAGCAAAGGAGTACCTTTTTATCCAAATTTCATTATCGACTTCACCAACAGAATGATCATTCTCAGCTCTTTCATTCTCGTACTTTAAGTTACTCTTGTTTTTTGCATCTGCGTCGATATCCTCATATATTTCAAATTCTTCCTCGGATCGCTCAAGCTCCCATCCATCAAACTTGATGCACTTTATCTTCCATTGCTCATTCCTATAATCATACGCAAGAGCTATGCAATTTTTCCACTCGCCCTTTAAAAAAGCCCTCGAAGGAACTGGAATTTTTGCATTCCGTATGTGATTTTCGTCTTTTTTTGAAGTTGGCAATTTCAATTCTCCTTGTGAGCTTCGATCGAATGATGCATCGTGACCCATGGAAAGCCAATCTTCGACAGTCCTTGAATCATACTCGGTGTCATCAAAGTATTGAAGTGGTAGCATATTCGAGAATTTTTCGCACAAAAATCCTGAAATCATTTCAGTTCCTTTTACATCCAAACTTTCATTTCCAGTAGGTTTATTGCTTTCTTTGTATTGTGATAGAAGCGATTCAATTTTTTGCGAAGAGTAAAATCTCTTTCTTCTCTCGATCTCAATTTTTCTAGGAGTTTCTCCAGGTCGTGGTTCGAAAGGAAGTAAAACTTTTGGCTCGACTGCCTTCGAAAAATCAATTCTCTTGCGACTTTTAGCATCTGTTTCTCGTCGCTCTATTACATTCACTTCTTCAGGCAATTGATCTAGCTTTTTATCACCCGAAGGTGGCATCTCTTCCTCGTTTCTTAAAGTAGTGTCGTATTTTTCGGGGTCGCCTTGATTTTCATCAAGGGTGCGGGTTAAGATTTGTGTGTTATTTCTGAGCGTTGGTAATTGATTTGTGAAAGCGCTGGATTTTTGCGAGTCTAAATGAGTATTGGTAACCGCAATATTTTTTCTTCGAAAAGATCTGGCATTCGGAAGAAAGTGCTGCTCCGCTACTGATGTTGAGTGATTTGTGAGTGTCTCTGAGATCGCATTTTTTTCCAGCTTTGTTTCGGCGAGGACCTCATCGGGGTTGGTTATTAGTTCGGAGAAAACACCGTTATTGCCATTCGCTCCCAAATCAGTTATACTTTTAGAATTCGGACCACGGAGTAATGGATTGTTGAATGTATTTATAACTGAAGTATAGTTTAATCCGGGAGGCAAATGTCGCCTCTTCTGAGAATACATATCAAATGTTTTCGCGTTTGATTTGTACAACAAAGAATTACAAACTGATGAATGCCTTAAGAATATTTAACCCGAATTCCAGCGTTTGGACGATTTAAAATATTTAATTACCTTATGCAAACCAACTGCGCTTAAGAATTACCGAAGTGTATAAGTGTTGTGATTATTTGATTTGTATATTTTGATTCGGGAACAACACGTGATCTTATTCAGATGCCCACTATTCTGAAATCTTTCACACTTGCATCTACCCCGAAAGAAGTAAATGTATCTCTGGAATTTCCGATCGAAGGGGAAGGGAAGACAATCAACATTTCGAAAAGAAATCATCGAACGCGAATGCTTGGTAATGAAGATTTAATTTTGAAAAAGCACTTGTAAAATTTCAGTATATTAGAAATATTCAGACAACAAAACCTCACTTCCTTCAAACTTGTTCTTTTACCATCACTTATCATCCCAGTCTTTTTTGGAATTGCTGTGATATTTCTTCCGCTAGGGTTTATTCTTCTAGTAAATGTGACGGTATGAATTGAGAGAGGTATGATGAGCTGTAAATGACACATTATTGTAGGGCTCCGAGGTGATATACGACTACACTCGCTGCCGTGCCGACGCACCTACAAATAACACATTTCTCCCCCCTCCAAGCACAATTGAGACCGGTTGGCCAAGAGTTCGAATGGATATTAGCGATTACGTGTTGAGTATGAGCAGCGGAGGGTTACTGGGGAGCATTCAGCAACCTTCTAAAATATCAAGCTGGAGCTACAATCCAAAAACAAAAATTTGTAAAATAAGGTTTCAAATTAAAGCTACCTTAGCAAAACCGGTCCACATGTACATTCGACTTACAAACTTTAAACAAAATCATCGGTTATATACATCTTCAGTGCACGGCAAACAGCTTCAAGGGGATTTTATTGCTAAAGCAAGTGATCTTGGATCAGCGTGTGGGTATCTTCAATTCAGTAACTGCGATAAAAGTCGAGAAGCGCTGATGCCGCGAAACGCCAATCAATCTGATGCTCAAAATCAAATTTCCATGTTGAGTATGGATTGTTGGCCAACACCAAAAGCTCGAGATCCTGTTATTCAAAACGCACATGAAGATGCACAATATTACCCATGCGGTTTAATTGCAAATTCAATGTTTACTGATGATATTTCTGGCTTATCATGCATAGGAAATATTCGTTTAAACGATACTGAGATTAGTTCTCTATTAGCGGAACTAAACGTGTCGAACCAGGAAGTTTCTTTGCCAGTTTTTCGGAGCGGTCCATATTCTTCCCCATCCATTATACCCAAACCAGCTCAAAAATCGATTATTCATCACTGTGAACCCAACATTGATGTATATCAGTTTAGTGAAAAAAACCTTAGTTGGAGGGAGAAATTAAGTAAGTTTGGAAACTCAAAATGGAATATCACTGAAGAAAGAAGAAATAATATAACTCGAAAGCTTATTCCACCTCCTATGTGGAGGAGAACGTGGCCAATATGGAAAGATGGATACAATGAAACGAATTTACCTGATATAGCAAATTGGGAGAGATTACATGTTTGGATGGATCCAGCAGGTTTTCCTACCTTCAGAAAACTCTGGGGTAAAAATGAACAAGAGGACTTGAATCCCGGCACATATGAAATGCAAATTCGAGACAGTAAGAAGGCAAACTATTGAAAATACACCACTGAATTGAATTTAAAAAGCTTTTGAGGTTATGAGATTTTCTGGGACAAAATCAATCGTATTTACCTCAATTAAAGAGGGATTTTTAGCAAATTCCAAATATCTCTCGATAGCATTTCTAGTCCTTGGAATCTTATCTTTCGCATTGGCACTTGCACTGGGTGCATTGCATGTTGCAAATCCGAGGTAAAGCCAATCTTGATCATGGAAAAGAAAATTAATTTATTTTATATTAGAAAAAGAGGAGATCATAAGAAACTTTCTTGGATGAAATCTATGAATCGGCCTGCAGAGGAAAAGGAAACAAAGGGAAAAGAATCTTTCCTTCCTAAAGTATTCTCAGTGAGAAGTAAAAGTAGAAAAATTGAACCGGAGGCATCGCAATAGTATTTGGTTACATTGTATTTATTTGTGAAATAAAATTTTTAAACTGTTCAATTTAATGAAGGAACAAAATTATATTCGTTTCAGCGATGCTAAACTGTCAATCGCAGTGTCCACATCCAACATACCCGATCCACTTTCATCTTCAATCTCCGAATTTGTGCCGGTCTGAGTTTCTACCCATTTCGTCATACTTTGAATTGCTCTATCAACACCGGTGTCCAGTTGAATTTCCTCAGCTTGGAGCTGTAACCGTCTCGTAATAATTTCGACGATTATATTCCGTGCTCGCTCCTTTTCCGACAAATCGATACCAGTCTCGGAATTATGAGATTCTTCCAAATGCACGATTCTGGCAGCGATACGTTCGATTCCATTTTTAACTTCGTTCGAGATCCTTTTGGTCACTTCGAAATCGTTGGCGAAACGTGAGGTCTCCACAACTACGATCTTGAATATCTGGGGCAAGAAGATCGACGCCTGAGCACGTGTTTTAATGGTCTTAAACAAACTTTTTAGAATGTTTATCCTTTTCGACTCGTCAGTAATTCCGCATTCATTCAAGTAGTATTCCGCCACGCTAATCGACGACTTCAAATTTGATCCACACTTCTCATCCGCGAAAGAAACGATGAACGCTCTCCACACACGGTTGCTGTTTCTTATAGTCATCGAGAGAGAAACTTTGGTATCGCTCTCAACTGTCATTGATTCGTAAAGTTCGGACAGCAATTGAGTGTGACCGCTTCGCGTCGCAGCTTTCAGCAAATCTACCATTAAATTTGGATGAAGCAGAAGATTGAATTTCGATAAAATATGAAACAGTCGCGATAAAAGTAACTTTGGCCAGTATGGTTTAACGGACGGAGTACCGATGACGCTCAACAAACGGTGTAACTGAATATGTGAGATCTGGTGGTGCAAAACGAATGGGCTTTTCGAAGCAGTTTCAATAATCTTCTCGATATACGATACTCCTCCTGCAAACTCTTCAGCGGACGCAAAGTGGGAAATTAATTTATTAATCAAGGGAACGTTAATAATGGGATGTCCCTTTCGAGATATGACAACACCGGCTGTTCGAGTGTTCGAGTGACGTCTGGTGTCCTCAAATTGAGCTACCCAATTCAAAGAGCGTGTCAGTATAACGTCATTTAGTTCACTTGCTTTGATATAGCGTTCGTAAGGAAGGTGTTTTTTAACGACTCGTTCGACGGCACTCAAGATTTCAAACTGAACGGCAGCGTTGTAATTCAAATTCCATTCCACAGCGCGTTTAAACACTTTTGCAATACCCGCTTCGGTTTCAGATCGACTGATACCAAATTTTATCGTATTAAGATCTGGTCGAGGAAATATCCCTTCCTCGTCCGGCGTACCCCCATCCATTCGAGACAGAATAAGTTTCCCCATCTCAATGCTTTCGGGAGTGAACACCAAATGACATAATTCCAGCATCCGGTTAATTGCGGGTTTTAACACACGAGCTGGGAGGTAGTTTGCGTAGACAACGTTCGCGAGTTCCTCAAAACAAGTAAGAGCATATTTATATTCTGCGGGAGGAGTTGCTTGAATTATTTTCGTTAACATCCGTGGCAGCGGGGTTTTATGTTTTGATCGCAGATGTTCCATCGCTTGATACAAAGGAGAATGGTAAATGCATATCAAAATTAGAACATAAAACTTACTAACTGCTGCAGTGTTAAGAGCTTTTAGTTCACAAAATACAGAAATCGCGGTATCGAAAGGTAGAATTTGAATATCGGATCCCATCCTTTCAGAATATGTACCCAAGATCATTTCCACCAGATCGGGACTCTTTATCTCTCCACATAGCGAAATAAGATGACTAATTCCTAAATGAAGAACGATCGGGTGAAACGAGGGAGAATTTTTATTTGAAACAGGAGACACGGGAATTGCGAATATCGATTCAAACAACTCATACACCGCATTCGTCTGCGCGCTCTTGGGTAACTTTTTAATTTCCAGGAACTGTTTATCAAGATTTTTTTTTATCTGGACGGTACAATTAGTTCAGTGGAGAATTGTAGTTCAAGAGGGCTTACAATTTCAAAATCAAGAAAAAAATTTTTTTCTCCAGGAGTTTTTTTCGTTGCGCACTGTGGTTTCTTCCTCCTCTTTACTTTTCTAACATTTAAACTATCGTTAAGGATTTTTCCTGGGGGTAATTTCAACACCTTATTGCTTTCCTTGAGAGAATTCCATTCCGGGAAGTCTCGCATCCTTCGAGGTATGCGAGGAGAGGTGAAAGAAGCTTCTGATATTGGTATAAATGCAGCGTTCGATGTCGCGGATCGTCGCTGAGTGGAGTCAAAAGCAGAAGCATTGGCGAGAAGAAGGGCATTGGGGCGAGACAGAGATATTGGAGTTTTAGGACGCACATAAGATAGCGGGAAGAGATTAAAGTAGAACTTTGTCATTTGGTTGTTGTGTGTCATGGAAGGGAACAGATTTCTTTCAAAGTCGCACTTGTCAATCTGGCAAAAAAAGAAAAACAAAAACAACGTAATCCACTTATTCTTCCTTCTGCTCCGGTCTAATATTTTTCTGAATACAGTTTATATATTATAATTTATATTTTGCCTGTCTTATCTTCTCTCTGATATTTCATCATCATGGACGTTGCCACTTCTTCAAACTCAATTGGTGCTATTCACACTTCCTCCGGTATTTTACCCACTCTTCAGTAAGTATTTTTTCTGGACTTAAAGTTTATCCATTTGAGTATTTTGAATTTATAACAATGTAAAGGAACATAGTTGCAACCGTAAATCTTGACGTAAAATTGGATTTAAAAACTATCGCACTTCATGCGAGAAATGCCGAGTATAACCCAAAGGTTTTTATCCTTCCCCTGATCAGCCCATAACTACCTTCTAATTGTGTTTGAAAAATCCATTTACCACCCACTTACAACAGCGTTTCGCTGCCGTAATAATGAGAATCAGAGAACCTAAAACTACTGCGTTAATTTTTGCGTCGGGAAAAATGGTTGTCACCGGGGCTAAAAGTGAAGAGGCATCGAACCTGGCTGCTCGCAAATACGCTAGAATTATTCAAAAACTCGGCTTTAGCGCTCAATTCAAAGACTTCAAAATTCAAAATATTGTCGGCTCGTGCGATGTTAAATTTCCTATCCGCTTGGAAGGTCTTGCTTACACTCACACGCAGTTCTCCAGTGTAAGCGCTGTGTATTTTTCTTGCATTTCTTTCAAGGAAGATCTAAATCTTTTTTAGTATGAACCTGAACTGTTTCCCGGTTTAATATATCGAATGCACAAACCCAAAATCGTTCTTTTGATCTTCGTTTCTGGAAAAATTGTGTTGACTGGGGCAAAAGTAAGCACTTTTGATTTATTTGAGCTTTATATTTACTATTGAATTAGGTGCGTCAAGAGATATACGAGGCGTTTGAAAAGATATATCCCGTACTTGCTGGTAAGTTTGAAAACCCAATTTTCTTTAAACCAATTTTGAATTATATTGGGGTATCAGAGTTCAGAAAACCTTGATGATAACAATTTAATGCCGTTTCCACTTGCTTCCCCGATCATATATTTTTTTTTCTGCGCGACGGAGTGGAACATACGCTAACTTTAGATGATTTTTTTGTTGGAAAACCATAAAACTCCCCAAAAAAAATTAAAAATACCTAAATTATAAAAAAAATATTTTTTGAATAACAAGAATAAAGATTTTGATAATTGTATAGTCTCAAGTTGCTCTTCATCCAAGTTGTCAAGTTTGGAAGAATATGTTTCAAGATGACCCGGAAAGCATTTCGGCGGAAGACAGGCTTCTTGAACAGCAAGTAAGCTCAACCATGAACTAAATTCTAGCAATCTTACTCTTAATCGCAAGCAATTTGACAAAGTAATTCGTGCGTTCAGAAATTACGCTTATCACTCGCACGCGGTAAGACATAGATACATGATAGGAGCGATTTTTGAATCAGTCACTTTCAGGTCAACGAGAAGAGAAGAAAAGATTTCGAAGATTCATCCTTTGTTAAACAAAGTCAGAGACATTTGTTGTTGAGTGTGACGGATTTCGCACGAAAACTCGATGCCGTTGATACAAGAATTAAACAGAATGCCAATTTTTTCAATGTTATGCTGAATGGAATTGATGGTTTGCATATCGAGGTTGGGGAACGAATTTGTTTCGAGGTTTAACGCTGAACTTATTTGCCAGGAGACAAATCAAAACGTTCCCGTGTCTGAACACGACATGGACAAGGTTCGCAGTACTTTGAGGCAATTTGTTAGAGATTGGTCTGAAGAAGTGAGTCAAATCTGTAAACATTAACGATCGTACAACTCCTCATCGATTAATCAGGGACAATTGGAAAGAGATAATACTTATAAACCAATTATAGACGCACTGGAGAATCGTTTTGGGAATTTATCTTTGGAAGAAAAAGGATCAATTTCCGTTTTGGTGCCTGGTGCGGGATTGGGACGACTGGCATATGATATCGTAAAGTCAGGATATACGTGTCAAGGTAAAATACTGTGTTAAGGTTCTGTATAGTTGCCTTTTTGAATGATATTTTTAAAAGTACGTTTCCAGGGAATGAGTTCAGTTTTTTTATGGTAACGGCTTCGATTGTAAGATAGAATTATCTTAACGTGCATTTCAGTTAATTGCTTCGAACTTTATGTTAAACTCGTAAGTGCAATTTAACATCAACCGACACTGATATTCTAAATACTTTCGCAGAATGACAACGGCAAAGGAGTTTAAAATATATCCCTGGATACATTCCTTTTCTAACAGCAAATCAGTACAATATCATTTGGCACCCGCCCATATTCCCGACGTGGTCCCTCGCAACATACCAAAAACTGCCGACTTTTCGATGGTTGCTGGAGATTTTTTGGAAGTTTACAATGATGAAGAGCACACAGGTACCCCCCCCCCCGAGATACAACAATATGAGCTGAAAGATTGAATGAAGGTTCTTGGGATGCGTTGGTCACTTGCTTTTTCATCGATACGGCGAAAAACATATTGGATTATTTCGAGACGATTTACAAAATACTAAAACCAGGTGGTCTTTGGATTAACAACGGTAAGTTTAATCACGCTTATTGGCTTTCTTTATTTAAATCGTGTCTTATAGGTCCCCTTTTGTATCATTGGGAAGGGATGCACAACGAGCACTCCATCGAATTAAACATGGAAGAGCTCAGATCGGTTATCAAAACCATTGGATTTCAGATTGAGGTAAGCATTTTAGTGGCGTAATTGCGGATTTTTTTAAATTGTTGTAGGAGGAACGCGAAATCAAGACAACGTACACTGCAAACCCGCATAGTATGCTAAAATATCATTACGAATGCTGGTTTTTCACTGCGAAGAAAGTCTAACGTCAATATTCTCTTTACAAAGTTTGGAAGCAGAGGAATAAATAGAATATTATTAGCCTCTTAACCAGTTATGCAATAACAATAAAAAGCAAATAGAGAATATTTAAATCACGACAATACAAATCACAATTGCTTGGTCTCTTCTTCAACGATGTTTATCGTTTCTTCCTCCACCTTTAATTCAGAGGTGCAAGCCGAGCAACGAGTGGCTTTAATTGGTACGGAAGTGATGCAGTAAGGACATTCTTTTTTCTCGACGGGTTTTTGACGAACGAATGCTGCAGCGTAAGCTATGATACAAAGAATTAGCGTTAACGCGCAATATTACCTACTCCAAATCATGATGACTTTACCTTTGACCAAAATGAACAAGATTGCCGCAATGATGATGAAGTTAATCAGAACTTGAATCAATTTTCCCCTGTACGGTCTCCTTGATAAATATGAAGCTCAAACCAAATAAGACTTAAATACCAGTTCAAAGTGACAGCACCGCTTTGTTGAGCAATGAGAGGTGTAGTCCAGGATGCAGGGAAATTATCCATGCAGTTTGAGAAGGTAGCATTGTTGACCGGGCATCGGAGAATAACAAATTTCGTGTTCAAGTTGGTTCCTAAATGTACATTACCAAAATAAGTAAAAGTGAACGTGATAGTTAGTATACCTGGGGTTGCAAGCGAGATAAGCGGAGAAATGATATCTTCCACCAAACTGGTTACGATTGCGGTGAAGGCAGAACCAATGACCAAACCTATGAACATACATTTCCAAAACAAAAGAAACGAATAAATGAATACCGTGATATGAGTCAGCATACAAACGTGAGAAACTTACCAACAGCGAGGTCAAAAACGTTTCCTTTGGCAATGAAGCCAGTGAAATCAGACCAGATTGTTCCCGCAACCTTTCCACCTTTTCCGACAACGTTGTAAACTTTTCCTACTGCGGGTGGTGCCATGTTGATTTTTCCGTCGATTCGTTTTAAAGCAACTTGTGTAACAACGATTTTTTTTAAATCTGAATTTTTTGTACGACACGGTGTTTGTATCCTGGAATACAAAAGACTGGTCATGAAGTCACAAATTTGATGTTTCAAGATAAAACAGGTATTCGCAGATGTCTTTACACATAAACTTATAGTTTAATGCGCTAATTATAATGATTTTTGATATTTTGCTTGATTTCAGCTTATTCTGGCTTTTTTCTTTCCAAAATTTCTCTTCCAAGCTGGGCGGAGGCACAGGAAAATTCACTTTGACCCACAAATATCCTGGGGTTCCCCGCTCAGGAGATTTGGAAAAGCATTAAACTAGTTCCCATTCATGAAAAAAAAAAAAGGATACAGAATTTCAAAAATAGCTCTATTGGTGAATCGGTTTCAATTGTCTTCGAATTTCGTTTTTTAACCGACTTTCCCAATCGCATAAAAATTATTGCTATCTATTAAATTGTATTTTCTGATCGAAGTCGGATAATTGCAGTCTGAAAACGAAAGTAACGGAAGAAAATTTTGCCGACATCAAAATAGGCACCAATGCGAACTGGTGTGACCGCGGGAAGAGTCCAGTATGTACTTATGTATACCAGTTGATACCCTGAATTCATATGAATTGAAATAACTGGAAATGATGTGTCTCTTTTTAAATGATATTTCTTCTTTCTACACTATGCATTATTAAAAAAAATCTAAACGCTTTCAAAGTTATCATAAGATATTTGTTAAACTGAATTAGATTTTTCCATAATTGTGAATACATTAATATAACCAAGGTTATCGTTTGCCGAACACAATTGATCGTCTGACCTGTCATCTTTAAAACAAGTGAAGGAGGAATGGACGAGGTGAGCCCTTTCTAGAGAACCAGAATCCTTAATTTTTTTAATTTAACATAATTAATTTTTAGTTCATTAAAACAAGTGATGGAGCTGAGATTTATCTTAGACTGTGGGAGGTATTGGTAAATTATTCGCATTTCAAACTGCTGACCAACTTTGTTTTCTAAAAACAAACAGCCCAAAATACCCATAATAGCAACAGTTACAGCAATTCATGGACTCGGTGAACATATTGCGCGGTACGACGAGGTGTTTGAAAAATTCGCACAAAATGGAATTAAGGTCGCTGGAATCGATCACCGCGGACACGGAAGAACGCTCAAACAGGCAGGCGCGAAATCGTCAGCTGGAGATTTGGGGAAGAATTTCGACCAGTCCCTCGACGATATTCATCTGGTGTCTGAGAAAATTAAACTTGCTAATATTCCTCATTTCGTTTTTGGACATTCTTTGGGTGGGTTGATTGCGTTGTTATACGCTAAGAAATATGAAAATGAGCTTGCGGGAGTCATTTCATCAGGTGCGGTTGATTTGACGTTTTTTTTTATACTTTCGGATGATGCAAGTCCGTTTTAGCCCCTGCGATCGATCCATTAAGACCTCAATTACTCATCGCTGCCGGACCTTATATCTCTTATATCGCTGGATCTGTTATTATAAACAACGGACTAAGTACGTATATCTCCGATATTTAAAATTATGGTTATATTTTGTTTCCACAGATGTAAACGACCTTTCCTCATCAAAAGAAGAAGTTGAAAAGTATGCAAACGATCCACTGAATCACCCATACATAACTTTAGGCACAGGTAAAACGGGATACCTCTTTTATTCAAAGAAAAAAGACAATCAGTGAAATTAAACATAACCATGCAGGAAACGCTATCTTTCAGGGAGGAAAGACGATTCTGAAGGAAGCTAATAATTGGAAACTTTCCGTTTTACTTACGCATTCTCGCGCTGATCGTATTACTGGGTATAAACTTTTCCTTTTTTGAACTTTTCAATCCTTAAATTTGTGTCAGTTTTAAAGGAACGCAATCATTTTTTGATCTCTTAAAGAACGAAGACAAGCAATTTAAGACGTGGGATGATCTTAAACATGAGAGTAATTCAAGTTTGCTTTCATGATTCACGTTTCTAACTCTTTTTTAGTGCATAGGGAACCTTCCGCGAAAGAAGAAGTTATCTCACTTTACATTAACTGGATTCTTTCCCGAAGCAAGAAAAACTGAGTCTTGTACATTGTATTTTTTTGTTTATTTGTTCAATGTTATAAAGTTTAGTCATCCCATGATACATTTGGTGCGATTTGCAGTAATGGATCCTCTTCAACGCCTTCACCTGCCTCTCCATCTTCCAATAATCCTCCTACTTCTCTTAGTTTCACTATTTTCAGCTCCTAAAGAAATACGTTAAGAATTGCTCAAATATAATTAATGTCCAAGAACAAAAGTACCGCTTTGATAAGTCTTCCAATAACACTCTTCACTTTTTTCGTTTCCATTTCCAACTGTTCCACACTATCAATGTCGTCCTCGATTTGCTTCAAGTACCACTCAATCAAAGCACTACGACGCACTGATCCATCATCAGATCTCGCTTGCAGTTGATCCAACTTCTCCAAAATTGCCACTGCAATTCGCTGATACTCGGCATATGATATTTTCATTCGCTTCGGTTCACTTGGTGGTGGAGCATTTTCTCTCTGAAAAAAAAAAAAAAAAAAAAATAA
>JADGJK010000111.1:0-59429 GCA_027600645.1 Nowakowskiella sp. JEL0407 | reverse complement strand
AAAAAAAAAAAAAAAATTAATCAGCAATCAGCACCAATTCAACAACAAAATCAAAACAACATACATCTTTGATAGCCAAAATTCTCTGTAAAATCGGTAAACTATACGCGGCTGTTTTTCCAGAGCCGGTTCTAGCTCGCGCGAGAATATCTTTCCCGGAGAGTGCGAGCGAGATGGCTTGTTCTTGGATTAGTGTTGGTGAGTGGAAATTTAGTTTTGCGAGGGCGCGTTGGAGACGTGGGTCGAGATCGAATGATGAGAATCCGGACGGTGTGGGTTCCGGTGTCATTTTTTATTCTGAATTTTTTTTTTTTTTTCCAATATTTTTTTGACGGAGGGTGGAAAGGCGTAAAAATTGTTTGTGATCTGTTTTAAATCTAGAAATCACTCCAATAATTATATCCAAAATAAAAATCTAGTCTATTTATTCCGCTTTGCACAAAAAAAATTGCATCTAAATATGCACCCAACAACTTTTCTAAAATTTCATGGATCACCAGGTCCCTGAAACGCGTACTTCAAATTCCTTCGTCCCGTCAACACCCACTGAACCCCATAAATCACATCATTATGATTATCCGTCCACCGTCCAAACAACTCATGAAACTTCCCCTTCATAATATCAATCGACCCAGGACTCCTTACGTACGCATGATCAAATGCGTCGGTGATATACATTACGCGGGATACACCGGTTGATGGGTTCGTTACAATTGCTTCGAGACCGCAGTAAAGACGGCCGGAAGTGTACCAACCCGGATCGGGCCAGCGGGAGTTGGCGTAGTTTGTCATTATGGAAATGTCGGGTGCGAAGCCGTTTGTGTGGTCTTTGTAGGGGTATCCGCACCAGCTTTGGCCGTTGGTATTTGAGTACCATCTGTGAGTTGGTGTATTTAAGAGAAAAGGAAAAAGTATGAATGAGACCATGGATCATGAAAAAAATGAAAGTTTGTTGACGTACGTGTTTGCTTGAAACCAACTCCCAATTCCGTGATTCACTCCCCGAAATCCCGACGGCATATTATCAACTTTCACAATATTCCTATCCGGATTTGGAGGAGGTGGATTCGGCGATGGTGATTTCTTTTGCGTGGTCGTAGTTGCTGTTTTCTTTGTTGTTGTCGTTGTTGATTTGGTGATGCTTCTAGTGGTGCTTCGAGGAACTGTGGTTAATACATCGTTTGCTTTCTTGGTCGATAAAGTTGAAGTTTTTGCACTCGATGTTGTGGTTGCTAATGTTAATGTTGGTATCGCGGGAGTTACTTGAACTTTTGTTTTTGATATTATAACGATGTGATTTGTTGATGTCTTGATACAATCTGCAAATACAAAACACAATAAAAAAAAAAAGAAGTTGGATTTTAAATTCGGTGATATTGACTAAATTTTATATGAATAACCGAACCATCATCTAATCGACAGACGTATTTACTATTAGATATCTCAGTTTTACTCGCACAGCAAGTAAATCCCGAGTTACAGGTGTCTCCCACTACACATTCCTCCCAATGCCAATTACAGTTGCGCTCGTGTACGGAATCAGCAACAAGACCGCAAAAAATAGTCGCATTGCTCTATTGACCGATATGTGTTTCCTCTTCCTCCTCTCAAAGTTTACCCCTGGCGTTGGGATCTCGATGAAATCAAATTCGGCCAATAAAATTGCTTGTTGAACAAGGCCCTTTTGAAAAGATCTTTTTGTTGGTCATCATCTATTTATAAGAGAAAAAAAAAAATTAAACCAAAAACTCTCTATTCTATTACATATCTATAAACATAATTCTCCAAAAAAATGAAATAATCTTTAAAAACGTAAAATTGCCTGCAAAACCAAAAAAAAAAAAACCAATCCATAATCATCAAGATTCGTTTCCAAATAAAACAGTCTATATAAATCTACATTACAAAAAACTCATCAACCATCACCCGGCCCTCCAAAAGCATACTTCAAGCTCCTCCGTCCCGTCAACACCCACCGTACACCATAAATCACATTATTATGATTATTCGTCCTTCGTCCATACAACTCCTCAAACTTCCCCTTCATAATATCAATCGACCCAGGACTCCTCACAAACCTATGATCAAACGCATCAGCAATATACATCACCCTCGAAACTCCCGTCGCCGGATTCGTTACAATCGCTTCTAAACCACAATACAGTCTCCCGTATAAAAACCAACCCGGGTTTGGCCATTTGTAGTTCCCCCCGTTTGTCATTATCGTTATATCCGGTGCGAATCCGTTTGTGTAGTCTTTGTAGGGGTAGCCGCACCAACTCATTCCGTTGGTATGTGAATCGTCTCTGTGATTTGAAGTGAATATTAGATTTAGGTAATAAAAATATGAAAATTGGGAGTGTTGAATTATACGTACTTGTTGGCTTGGAACCAACTTCCGATTCCAACGTTTACACCTTTGAATCCCGTTGGCATGAAGATTACCGGAACGGTGTTTTTATTAACTGGCGGAGGAGGTGGTGGAGGTTTAGCAGGTGTTTTGGGTGTGGAATTTTTTTTTGGAGTAGGGATAATTCGTTTGGTCGTGGTTTTAGGTCGTTTGGGCGTTGTTATGGCTTTTTTAGTTGCTTGTGTCGTTCGCTTAGGCGGTTTGAGTTTGTTTGTGGTCTTTGTAGGTCCTTTGGGTGTAGTTGCTCGTTTTGGTGGTGTCGGGGTAATGGAGCTTGTTGGTGGAGGCGAAGGATCCGTAAACAATGTGATAGGATTTGTGGGAGAATCAAGTAACTTGGTGTTTAATGTCCGTATTGTAACAGGGAAGGCGGCTATAAAAAATTTCCCAGTAGGAGACAATATGTTATCGGAGGTTGTTCTGGTTGATTGCATTTTTGCGGCAATGCGCGTTGGCGATGCGATGTTCAAATTCGTGGACGTGAAAGATGCTTTTGTAATATGATTTGATGCAAGTGCTGTGCGTGATGATATTGTGGACAGTGATGGAGTGAGAGTGTTGGATGTTGAAGATTTGCGAACTTCAGATGATTTTGACATGGTTGATGTCGATTCCATAAGCGGAGAAAAAGATATAGGAGAGGTTAACGAAAAGCTTTCAGTGGTTAACGGTGCGATCGGCGTTGATTTTACGATCTCAGCATCCTTAGAATTTCTCAAATTCATGTTCAAGGCAGTCGATGAAAATGTTGCGGTTGTCGCAGATTCTGATAAAGAAGTTGTCGATATTACAATATCTACTTGCGGATTTGCCATGGTCGTGATGGTCTCTTTTGCATTTAAATCTTGAATGCAATCTAAAGATTCCAGAGAAATTGTTCAGTCAATCTAGAATTAATCGCCATTAACATTGATTAAACCTCTCGTACCTGTACTGATTAGTCTACAAGTCCGTCTTCCGCCCGAAACATCACTGGTATCCTTCTCAGAAATGCAGCACCCATACCCCGAGTTACAAGTTTCCCCGACCACACAAGGCATCCCATCAGCAACGAGAGCAGCGGAACAGAAGGGAATCAGCAAAACAACCAAAAAGAACGAATTCTTCATGTCCGTTTTCTCCCCTTATTGCACAACAACAATTAACCCTGAACACCGACGTCAAATCACGAATTTCCGCACTGGTCCAACATACGACACAATAGATTTATTATAATAATAATTGCTATATGTTGATAAATTACTCAAAATGTTACGTCGATCATCGATTACATGCCGATTACATCAAGCTGGAACCTGAACAACAATCATTACATCAATCTAGCTCAAATCTCATATATTATCAAACCTTCGGGAAAGTTCGCCTAATTTTGGTATTATTTTTTCAATACATTAAAGTTATAATGAAAGAATAATATGATAAACAAACAAATCAAAACTCGTCAAAAATATCCAGTTACGAGATGTCATGAATTTGTTGGCGCAAACGCAAGATAAAGTAAAATTCCATGCCTTTCCCTACAAAGACGTCTCTTCCACTCTTCTCCCTCGTATTGTAACCTACAAATGGTTGCGAAATCTGTGAGAACCGGTTGGCGATTTTGTTTTCAGTATTCCGTTTTCATCTACTACCAATGATACCAATTTTGCAATCATTATCACCTATTTCGCGAGGGCTTACAGAAGAGTGGGGCTGAAATTGCAAGTGAATTATGATTGTTTGCACTTTTGGCAAATGACCCGTTTGGACGTGCTACGTGTAGCAATCGACAATTTGTACAGAAAAACTTCGCTTCCTCTTTGCTGCGCGGTTCACGGGTTTTTGGCTTCGGAATTCTCTACTTTTTCCAACTTGAATATGACGATGGGGACGATGAACTTGATGGAGTAAGATTGCTGCTTCCGTACTTGTTGATGCCTCTCAAGAGAAGAATTGACGGTATGAATTGTTTTTAAGCTGCGTTTCTTGTTTAATGTGTCTACATTTTGCGATTTTAAATAGGTGATCTTATTGCTTACGTTGAGTTTGGTGGGAAAGATAATAAAATTCTTCGCACCGCTATTTGTGGATCAAACAATGCCAACACAGTAATCTCATGTCTTCGCGAGGTTCATAATCGAAATTTAATTGAAAATCGTATTTTTCGCTTGAATGCTACAAAGATTGATGAAAATGGAGACGCTGAAGTAGAAGATTGGACATTCGGATCAAATTATCTCTTTGAAGCAGTTATAATGGAACGATTCTTCAGATCTGTCGCCGAGAAATATGAAGCTAAAGAGAGTAGATACGCAATAATTGAAGACTCGACTAAGCTTTTCGCCAGAGCCAGCCATGAATTCGTAACTTCAATCAATCGGATCAGTGAAAAGTATCCAGAGTTGAATTTTCAGTACGAAGACTATTTCTCTGCGGTTGCGATGGAAAAGTTCCCTTTTCATCTTTTCCCGCTACCACGTTACATGACAAACTACAAGTACGAATGAGTACCTTTTGAACCAACTGTCTCTATCACAACTATTGCGCCATACGTTCCAATAACCACCCCACCAATAGACGAAAAGCACATTATGGAAGCCATCAAATACAAGAAAGGGTTTAGAAAGCTTCGAGTTCGGATGAAACGACGATTAAACTATGTTGAACCAAAACTGCCACAATTTGAAATGAATAGGAGAGAGGTCACGGAATGTCAAAACTGCAGAACGGTTTGGAACAAGAATAAACGGTGTGCGAAGTGTATGCAAGTGCATTATTGTTCGGCAATTTGCCAAAGAAAGCATTGAAAACAACATAAAGACAGCTGCGTACCAAAAATTTTGATGATATAGATTAATTTATCGGATTAAATAATTATTTTTTATTTACGTTTAAAATCTTTTTTCTTTTCTTTCCTTTTCTTTTCTTTGGATCGATCGCTTATTGAAGTGGGGGTTTTTTAAATTTTTTTACCCATCTTTTGTAAACCTTTTAACCGCTGTATAATTTAACCCTTCCTTTTATTTATATTTGAATTGTTTGTAAAACTATTTAACCTTTTTTAAAATTTCTACACCTTTTTTTGGATCTTTTGTTTAACCTTTTCTTCTTTTGATAATCTAAACCTTTTCTTTTTTTGGAACTTTTGTTAAACTGTTCAACCGTTGTTGATATTTAAACCATTTTTTGGGTCGTTTCTTAATAATTTAAACCTTTTTTTTTTTTTGATCGTTTGTTAAACGTTTAACCGTTTTCATTTTGGTAAAACAATGTTCAAATATGAGTAATTTCCGGGTTGATTCTGTTCTTTCGCCAGTCCATCTTCCAGACTTATGCACACTCTTTGAAACTTGAAAGTTCCTTTCACGTAACATGCAAAACCCCCATCCAGGATTTAATTGGCAAAATCAGCAGAATTAACATAAAGTACCAATTGAAAGCGAGAATTGGTGAAAAAAAGAGTTATATTTTTATTCATTCTTCATAAATCAATTCAAAATCTTCAAAGCTTTCGATTCTGATAACGTTGTATCCCTCCATCCGGTTAATAAAGTCTTCACCATCTCTCTCACTTTCATATCAAACCCTTCCCCGATATCGACTCCAACACTTTCGGCTAACAACAAAAACTCAGACTTCGGAATCGTGCTCCTCTCACAAATACTCGCAATAGTTATTTCATCGATTGATTTCGCCAATTTCACAGCATCCCCACTCTTTGGTACGATATTTAGCTCTTCCCATAATTCCAACTGTCGGAATTCCTCTTTTACAATAACCTCTGTTCCTTGCTCACTTTTTTCAATGTCCGATTTGCCGAGAATGTATTTAATCGTCTCGTCATCATAAACAATATATCCCTTCTCCTTTTCCTCCAACGTCGGGAAACAATTCCATGGAACTCGTGTCTTCTCAGCGTCGGATAGCACTCGATTCTTCAAGTCCACATCGATTGATTGTTTCTCGGTCATAACATTCAACAATTTCTCGTAAGCCGCCAGATTCTGAACCTTAACTTTAGAAATCTCAACATCCCAGGTTTCAGCGACCGATCTCCGTAATTCAAACAACCCTTTGATAGCATCGATTATACCAGTCCGCGTTTCTTCACTCTCGTCCTTCAAGTATTTCTTCACTAAAACCGCAATCTCAATTTTCACATCTTTGAAGAATCCAGACCGTTTGCAGAAACTCGAACAACACAGTCGCCGAAGCTTGTTCATTCTGAATTTTTTCTCTTCAGCGTCAGGACCTTTCTGAAGTCCGCGAAGCATGTCCATCATTCTTTCGTATCCCCTCGTGTATCCAGATATACTTCCATCGTAAGCTTTGGAAATCAATCTCGCCAATACGGATTCGTCGATTTCACCAGCTTTCACATACTCTCGCACAACTTCAGTGATAATATAAGCTCCTTTCAATCGTTTGTTCTGCATTTCGACCGAATCCTTCGCCTTAGCTTTATCCAACTCGTTGACACTGTTTCTCATCGGCTGGGTTACTGGGTCCGTTAAGAACTTACGAATAGTCCTAGTAATCAACAGCTTCACATTTCGGTTGAACTTTTCTGGCGGCCACGCAGTGTATGGAAATGCTCGAGCTACGCGAGAATATATCCACCATTCAGTCGACTGAGACACATCTAAAGTGGGGAGAGTTGTTGCCGTTCCACCAACCAGTTGCCAAGCATATGAAAGTGGTTGCGTCCCAGCAGATAGCATAGTGAACAAGTGTCCGAATAATCCTCTCAACATCCGACAGGTGTTATCATCAAAGTTTTCTTTGGTAGGAACGCTCGTTCTCAATGAGACAATATCGTCCATCACGTCAAGCAACGCCGCCACCAAAAGATAAGAAAGATCGTTCGACGACGGGCTGATTGAAAGCTCTGGATTTTCAGAGATAAATCCCCTGACTAACTGTGAATCGCAAATCGTCTGACGCAATAAGATCCTCAACGACGCGATGTGACTCTCCAAACATTTTTCAGGCCAGAATATCTTGCCTGGATCGTCGATTGCAACGAATTCGTCAAAACATGCCCAAGGAAGCGAAGATTCTCCGTTGTTAGCTTCTTCCGAGAATTGGGGGAGTGCAATCGACGTAACTTTAGAATTTCCGTTAACAGCCGATTTGATCGAAGCAAGAGGACCACCATTTTCAAGCTTGGTGGCGGTAACAGTTGCGACAATTCCAGCATCAAGACCAGTTAGTACCCCCGCTCGCGTATCTAACGAACAAATATTTCCCTGACTTCTATAATCGTGGTGTGTCTCCAAGAATTTTGCTTTGGCGACGTTCTTCAGGTGTACATGTAGAACTCCTATGTTCACATTACCAATTACCACTCCAACCATGCTACAATGCTCGTCCAATATATCCGTGAGTTCGTCGTACGTGAGGTCCTTCGCAGCAGCAAGGTTATTAGCCATTTGGTTCTTTCTAAGAATTTGCTTCAAGTTGTGTTCGCGCGTAGATGAAGTTCGCTGAGAAACGAAAGAAGAACCGAGATAATTGATCAACCACTTCACTCCACTAACTGAAACTTTCTCTGCGGTTCTGTACGCACCCAATAATCTTGCCTTCTCGTTTGGATCGACGTTCACATTCTTCAAAACGTAATCCATGTATTTTCTCTTCAATGGTAAAACTATTTCGGCGGATTTTTTCTGCAGATCGTTCACCAGCGCAGTAGAGATTTTCTGTAGTTCTTCTGGTCCAAGAGAGCACTGAAGTTGAATTAATACGTCCATAATATCATCTTTGAAATTCGTCATTTCGTTAAGCGGCAACAGCGAAAACTTTTCAACAACTCCATCAACCGGAATTTTCTCGTTCCGGAAATAGACGTTCAGCGGCGAGGATAACGAAATTAGTCTGTCCCACGGCAATACAGAACGTTTTTCATCAGTCCATTGAAGATATTTCTCCAATAAATCAGTCACATCCGCACCGAAATTAGGTACAGCGTCCAAAAATCCAGGCCAACGTATTCCACGATAAAACAAAAACTTTGAACCTACTTTAACGACTACAATTGACTGTGGACCTGAGAGAGCAGTGATTGCATTAACGTTCAACGCATTCAAGTACTTTTCCACCGCTTCAACCAAACTCTCGCCCATCACACTCTCGCTTCCCAGCTTGTCCAACTCCTTTCGCAAATCTCCATTCACTTTCACTTTAGGAGAAATAACAAACAATCCGTTTAATCTAAGATCACGGTTGAGCTGCTTTGCTTGATCCCTCATTCGATCGCTAACAAATACGACACTATGCGTGGATTTCAGCATATTGGTGTACGATTCGAAAGTTACGTTATCATCTCCTGCGTAAGGAGCACCAAGTGCGAGCAACAGCGGGCCGCTCAACGTGTTTCCAAGACAGCAAGGAAGAATAACGACTGGATCCGTTTCAGTTGCTGAGTCGGAGATTCCGTTTCCGAAATATTTCGTTCTTCGTATACCCGTAAACCGCGAGTCGATTTGACATCCTTGTTCGCAAATTACTATTCCTGAAGTATCCTCGCGATCGGAACTTTCAACGTTGCCGTTATTGTCCGATTGCTTTACTGACTCCTGTGAAGACGACGTGTTAATGACAGGAGCTGAAGGAGTTACCACTACGGGCTGACTCGACAAATCTAAGGATTCAAAGATTTCGAATGCTTTGGCGAACGCTTGATTAGCAGCAGGCAAAGTGCTTCCAGAAGCAAATCCATCACTGGTAGGAGGGTTCGGCATAACTGCGAACTTGTATAAATCGCCATCGTTTGATTCCAACCGTCCAATCGGTTTACCTACCAGAGGTATGCAAATGGTGCTTTTACCGATAGTCGCTTCGTCAAGTGGAACTGGGATCAAATAGAGTGTTCTCGTGTCGTGATTCACGAGGAAAACTGCAGGCCTTTGTGCAGAATATTTGTGAAGTGGGTTATTCCGATATCCACTACAAAAAAAAAAAAGGAAATTAAACATTTTTTGACTTTGAAAAGAGTCTGGTGTAGTTCACCTCACAAAAAGAGCAGCAGGATTAGCATGTCCAGTTTTTCCAGAGAAGTGATGCAACAACGTCCCGCCCGTCATAATGTCGCCAGAGTGTTGAAATGTTCCCAAGTCTTTGTGTGAAAGTGCCCCATAGCAGATGATCTGCTTTGTCCTGCTGACCATGCATAGATCGTAGTACGTAGGAGATAATACAGAGAGCGCAAAGATTGATATTTTGCCTTCGTAAAGCGCAACCTCAACAAATGAATCGAGAAGAGGCATAACGGTGTATTCTGTAATGTCTTTTAGAATGTGGGAGTAACTCGCCATCCGCGTTAGCACTTGGTCGCCCATTTTGTCAAGACTGCCAACATCGATAAAAGACGAAGATTCATATTTTGAAATATCGATTTCTACAATGGTGGACGACGAGTTTAATAACAGAATATCTTTGCTTAACGGGTGAGCGGTTCCAGATGGTTGTGTTAACAGCAACTGTTCAATTGAATCTCTATGCTTCAACAGAGGATTAAAAACGACAGTTTTAACATTCGATAGCGACATATCCGTCCTTTTAAAGATCTGCGAAATCAAATTCAACATTCTAAATTGTGGTGAGGATTTGCGAAAGTAAACTCAGCATTAATATATAAATTGTGGCGAGGTGTGGCGATCAACATCAATTTGCAATGAGCAATCGGACTCCACTCAACCACAAAATCCAAACTGTTTTAATTGGCTCTCTCTTTATGGGGCTTGTATTTAACAATTTTAACTTGTGTAAAGAGTAAAAAAGCCAAGAAATTTTACTTCTCTTTTTATGATCAAACGTACAATATAGAATGTAAAATCTTAGAGGGAACAAAAAACAAAACAACTTCTATCTATTGTAAAAGAAGGTGCAGGGGGAAAAAATCTTCTTTGAAACAAAATTTAAGGATCTCCGGAACCTTGGAAAGAGTATTTCTGAGATCGTCTTCCGGTGAATTTCCATTCTACTCCTTGGATAACATCGTTTTTATTCCAAGATTCTCTACCGAACAAGTAATCCCATTTCTGTTTGTGGATATCGATGGATCCAGGAGTTCTAACCCATTTACTGTCAAATCCGTCGGTGATGTACATGGTCAAAGCACGACCGTTGTTGGGGTTGTATACGACGGCTTCCAGTCCGCAGTATCGTTTACCATAAACCGACCAGTTTGGATTTCCTTAATTTATTGATTAGAAACTGAAACAGAGTGAGAAATGATGAAAATTTACCCCAAACAGCATAGGTCCAGTCAGTGATGACACCAATATCCTAAAAATATTATTTTGAATAAATGAATCAAATGATTGTTTCGAGTGGATTTACAGGAGCAAATCCATTAGTATAGTCTTTGTATGGGTATCCACACCAACTCTTTCCGTTGGTCGAATCACCAACACTTCGGAACCATGAACCAATTCCTTTGTTCAAACCGTTGAAACCTAGACGTTAAAGAAACATGAGTCAATTATTCTCACACGTTTGAAAGGTAAACGAACCGCCAGGTAAAGTAACAGCGAAAGTGTCCGAGTTTCCAGTAGTTTGAGGAACTTTTCCGCTGAATCCGCTGTAAAAGCTGCTTGAGGTCGCGACGTTGCTGTTGCTTCCGCCTGTAGATAAGTTACATCCAGCTGTGATGTATGGAAAGTGAGTTGAGTGTCTTTTTGAAAACCTCTATAAACGACAAGTGCTTACATCCACCCGCACGGCAGGTTTTCTTGGTGCCATCACCAGAAGCAGCACAACAGACATATCCGGCGTTACATCGATCTCCAGTTTGGCACGTTTCCCAGTTTGCAACCAATTTTCCAGTGGACGATGTGGTTACAGTTGAGGTCGAACAGTCATCTGTATATATTGACTCATCAGTATAAAATAAACAACATAAAAACACTAAAACACACTTTGTCTGCAAGTAGCTTTTCCAGAAGAGACATCTTTTGTACCAACGCAACATTTGTAGCCAGAGTTGCAAGTGTCCGCACCAATTTTACAGTTTTCCCAGTTCGCAACAAGGGCAGCATAGCAAGTACTCGACAACGCAAGAGTAGAGAGGACGAAAGCGAATTTCATCTTTCGTGTGTGGATACTTTTTGTGTGACGGTTGTGTTCAATCCCTTTTTTGAGTTTCCGAAAATTTTCATTGGTTTTTCCACTCGACTATCAAACGTTTTAAAAGTGCGGATCAATTCAAAAAAATGTGAAACTCAAGTTTTATAATAATTTTTATAAATAAATTTTAGAATTCCGGAGTTTTATAAGTTGGACATGTGCTGTGCGTTCCACTGCTGAAGCGGTGCAAACACCAAACCCTTTGAGGCTTGCGTGTCTTCCTTTTTTCAAAGGAGCAAAAACAGGAAAAGAGAATGTTTATTCGATTGCCTGTTGTTGTTGCCGTTTTAATTCCGACGGCATTGGGAGCCCTTGTTGGTAACTGGGAGACTTGTTACGCTGGTGATACCTGTAACTCTGGGTACAAATGTTGCGTTGCAATTGCTGACGTCGCATCCGGGAAAAGAACATGTAGAACTGGCAGCGGTAGGACATTATATAGCAAACCATATCGTTTGCATTGTGTGCTATTGCTAACATTTTTTTGATTAATAAAGATTGTTCAAGTACGTCTCGAATTGTTGGAGACTGGGAGACTTGCTCTTCTGGAGACTTGTGCAATGATGGATACGTTTGCTGCTTGGGTAAAAACGACGTTTCCAGCGGGAAACTAACCTGTAGATTAAAGAATGGAGGTATTTTTATCGATCAACCTCGTCAATATTTTTTTCAAACTTGAATTATTTTTCAGATTGTGTAAATCTCACCACTACAAGAAAAACCTCAACTACAACTGTCTTCTTATCTAAAACTTCATCAACCTCAACTGTCACTTCTTCGAAACCTCCATCCACCTCAACTGTTCTTCCATCAACTGCCAATGATGCTTCATCGCCAACTTCTTCACTCACAGTAGAAGAACTTCCAGCTTCAACCACTTCAACCACCGCTACTACCAGCACTACTAGTACTAAATCAACCACTTCCAGCACCTCCACGACGACTAGCACCTCAAAAACCACGACCACTACCACGAAAACTGTTGCCTCCAGCCCAAGTCCAAGCGGGGGCGTCCTTCGCGGTGATTGGGAAACTTGCTACACTGGTGATAGATGCAATTCCGGATACACCTGTTGCGTTGGACAGCAGGATGTTTCGAGTGGAAAGAAAACATGTCGATTACTTAATGGAGGTATTATCTTCCTTACCGCGTGAATCAGAATTTAATTTAATTTTTAATGATAGACTGTTCAACTGGTGGAGGATCTTCTTCCGGTTCCGGTTCTGGCACCACTGTTAACATGCCATCAGGATTTAGAGGAACAAATACTGGAATTGGAAGTTGGTTCCAAGCGAATGCGTAAATTTAAACATCATTTATTCTGATATCATGTTAAGTTTTTCTTTGAAATAGCTGGGATTCGTACACAAACGGTAAAAGTTGGTGTGGATATCCATACAAAGATTGGACACCTGGATTTGCACCAGACATTTCAGTAATGACTGACTGGGGTAACTACGTATATCCAAACCCAAACTGGGCGACTTCAGCGCAGAAATATTGTGGTTTAGAAGCAGTCGTTACGAATCTTGATACCGGAGCGTCAATGACACTTTACATTGCAGATGCATTCGCTCACGAGTGGGTTAGAACACCAGGATCGATTGATATTATGAAGCAAAGTTTTGACAAGCTATATGGACGGTCGACGTGGAATCACAATGATGTGATGCCGAGAGTTAGTTGGTATCTTACCGGAAAGAGAAATTCCAGATATGCTTACGGGGGATCAGGAGATCCATAAAGATTTTTTTTTTTTTTTTTTTTTTTTATTTCGTTTTCTTCATCACACAAATATGCTTCTTTGATACTGCTTTGGACAATTTCTTTATGATATATAAATCGATTCTTGATTTGGCTCATTAAAAGTGGCGTTTTTGTTTTTTTTGTTCGAGACAAATTTCGATTGATCCTTGATTTACCACAACGTTCGATATAACCCTTATATATTTTAGATTTAGATTATAGATAATTTTGGAAGCAAATGATGCTCGTTTTGATTTTATGTCTGCTACTCGAACTCCTGATAATTTGTAGAGCGGATCGGATTGATAATTGGATAATTTGCCACGACGGAGATACTTGTAACAGTGGATATCAATGTTGCGTTGGAATTCAAGACGCGTCGACTCAAAAGAAGACTTGCCGACCGCGGAATTATGGTAAAAACCGTTCAAAGTGTCACTTGATTTGATCATTGTATTTTTTTTAACAAATTTTGTTCTGTATGTTTGCAAAGATTGTATTCATGTGGTAAAGCTTCGAGAAAACTGGAAAACTTGTCATGACGGTGATTTGTGCAATCCGAATTTCGTTTGTTGTGTTGGGGTGCTGGATGTTGATTCGGGGAAGAAAACATGTCGCCCAATAAACGGAGGTAGGAGAATGGTTTATCGGAATAGAACTGCTTGATCAGATTTCACTGATTTACATTTTTTCCAGATTGCTCGAAGGTGAGTTGATGATTATGATAGAAACTCACTAGACTTGAGCTGAACAGGACAATTTACCATATAGGACGGCAATGCCCAACCAAGCCCAGTAATTTCTCCATCGCCGAATTCGGATTCTTCGATGCCATCTGAATTTAGAGGCGAAAATGTTGGAATCGGTAGTTGGTTTCAAGCAAACACGTACTAAACATTAAACCCGACCCTGATGATTTTATTTATACAACGGTTTTTATTCCAAACAGAAAGGATTCTGATACGAATGGAAACAGTTGGTGTGGATATCCTTACCAAGATTACACGCTCGGATTTTCTCCAGACATTTCGAGGATGACAGGAGGGAAGAATTACGTTTGGTCCGCAGAAAACAAGGAAGTGGCGGATGGTTGGATGCGGTCTGCAACTGAATACTGTGGATTAGAAGCAATTGTTACAAATCCCAGCAACGGCATTTCTCGGACACTTTACATTGTCGATGCGTTTGATCATAAATGGGTTCGATCACCAGGGTCGATTGATATTATGTATGAAGAGTTTCAGAAATTGTTTGGTAGGCCGACTTCAGATCACAATGATGTGATTAAAGATATAAAATGGACGTTGACGGGAAAAAGAAGTTCAAAGTATTCGTTTAAAGGTCCTGGAGATCCGAATTGAAGATAATGACAAATTTGCCCGAGTATTGTTCCTGATGCTTTTTTTTTTTAAAAAATATAATCTTTTTTTGGACTTGATATCTTTTTTGATGCTCAACTGATACCCACATCCGCAGTAATTTTCCCGAAATTGGAAGCCTTCATCAAGATGATTTCAACAAACAATCCAGTGTCGAAACAAAACTCAGATTTCTACAGTTCTATTCTTTACAAAGATGTCTCTTCCTTGTTATTGCCTCGTCTCATTACTCATAAGTCGTTGCAGGAACTTTCTGATTCCCCTCATTCAAAAACTGGTGTCTTGGCCCTTCTGTTTTCTCAGTACCTCTTTGACATCATCAACAAATGACGACGATTTAGCTATCACCGTTCTTTACTCACCGAAAGAGAGGGCGTTGTTTGTAACATATGAATTGTTGTCGGTTTGGAAATTGAGTGGCATCTGACCTCTGAATATACCTCTTTTTATAAAATTGACGGTTTTAATGGATTTGATGCAGAGAGAATAATGTTGCTGTCCCATCTGACGATGTCGACTTCGCTTACAAGAAGAGTAGATGGTATGAAATATTTTGAAGATTTATTGCATATTTATTGAAATTTCCTGCTGAAACAGGTGATATTGTTGTTCAGATAAAGGGTGACGGAGAGTATCATGTTGAATGCATGGCAATCTGTGGATCAAAGGAAATCAAAGCTGTCCATTCTATCCTTCGTGACACGATGTACGCAAAGACAAAGCCTTACCGAATGTTTAGATCGAACGCAACAAAGATCGACGATGAGGCGGATTTTGGGGATGAATGGACATTTGGAGTGCCGTATATTTCAGTAGAATCTGCGATGGAGAAATTTCTTGAAGCATTTGCGAAGACTTACAAGAGTACCAACACCAAACAGATTGTTGTAGAAGATGCAATGCAGATTCTCGCTGACAGAACACAACCGTTGACGGAGTCGTTCGATTTACTGGCAAAGAAATACCACGAGCTCAATTTCAAGTACGAAGAATTCTCTTCCTCAAATAACGCCATGGAAATATTCCCTTTTCACCTCTACCTGTCGCCTCGTTTCTTGAGAAAGTACAAGTACGACTGGGTTCCTTTTGACTTTCCGACTTCTCTTGTCAAGCGAATTCCAAATCTTCCTGTCAGCTTTTACTCTCTCGATGAAGCCCAAATCCGCGACGATATCAATCAGAAAGAAGGTGCAGGAAAGTTATTGATTCTTATGAAACGCCGACTGGCCTTTGTAAAGCCGAAATTGCCGCAATTTGAGATGAATGTGAAGGAGATAACGGAGTGTACATTCTGCGGAACGTCATGGAACAAGAACAAACGTTCGTTGTTCGCAGTGTTTGAAAGTTGTGTATTGTTCATTGAGATGCCAAAGGGGGGATTGGAAAGATCATAAAGAAAATTGCGTTCCACATGGCAATGTTAAGTAATATTTTATTGTTTGTTGACATTTATAAAAAAATTGATTGTGATCCCTTCAGTCGCTGGCATGGTTTGTGAACCAAATGTATCGGTTATCTCCCATGGCCACACTTTGGACATGTTGTTATTACGAATATTTCCTATATATTTATTTCAAGTACTCATGATTATCAATCTAATCGGCCGTGTACTGTTTATATCTCCCACTCTCACAAGAATTTTCTGGGACACAAATATGGGAGTTTCGGTATATTTTTAAATTTGGAAAGATATTATTTAATTCAAGATAGATTTTGGAACATAAATATGATTGAAAATTTTCCCTTTGCGTTGTACTTCTGATTTACTTTCAATTCTCAGATTCCCATTTCAATTCCAGGCTGAAAAGGCTCAATTTGCCGCAAAAATTTTCGTTTTCCGCGGTGATTCATTTGGCTCCGTTCAAAGAAGATTTTCAGTATCACATGCCAATTATTTCGATAGATTTGAATATAGAACTTATACACTAAATGAGAACGCTGCCAGTTTTATATGTACTCTTTTTTTTCCCGACGGTTTGGGCGGCTCTAATTGGAAATTGGTTGACGTGTGGAGTTGGAGATACTTGTAATGCTGGATATACTTGTTGCGTAGGTGCCGGAGATGTTGCCACTCAAAAGAAGACGTGCAGACTGATAAATGGTGGTGGGTCAAAGAGGACAAATTTTCTGAATTTAATTCAATTTCAACGTTATCTGCTTTAGATTGTGTTGTAGTAACATCGCCACTACCAGTTTCAAGGGGTAATTGGGAGACATGTTTTATTGGAGATAGTTGCAATGCTGGGTACGTTTGTTGTGTTGGCATTGGCGATCTTGCTTTGGGGAAGAGAACTTGTCGACCTATTAATGGAGGTATGCAAAGTAATTTTATAATCAGTATTGCGATTCCGTGATTTTTATATTCTAAAGATTGCGTCGCTTCCACCACGACTACGCAAAGGCCAACGTCCACGAAGTCAACCACCAAAACTGTCACATCAACGACCACTAAGAAAATTATTACTTCAACAACCGCTACCACTATTTCTTCAATTATTTTTACACCTGCATCTACGAGTTTATCATCAAGCACAACAGTTCCAATAACATCAACATCACTCATAACAACAACAAAACCAACAGCAGTATCAACTACAACGACCACGACGCACAAATCAACCAGCAGTAAGTTAATTACAACATCAAAAACGACGACTTTCACCAGTAAATCCACAACCAGCGTCGCTCCCAGTCCAATTATGCGAGGAGATTGGCAAACATGTTTCGAAGGAGATATTTGCAGTTCCGGATTCACATGCTGCGTCGGAATAGGCGATATTTCCACTGGAAAGATGACTTGTCGACCGGTTAATGGAGGTAAAGTGAAAGAAATTCAATATCAAACACTTTTTAACATTTTTTCGGATTATCAAAGACTGTAGGGTGATTTCGACCTCAAAATCTTCAAGCACTTCAATGTCAAGCACTGTGAGGGGGTCGTCAACGTCGACTAGCACAGTGCCTTCAACAACACCTGTTGCTACAATGCCTCCAGGGTTTCAAGGAACCAATTATGGCATAGGAAGCTGGTTCCAAGCAAATACGTAAGTATTTTTTTGCTTTTGTTTACTATAATTTAAAAAAATGATCGTTTAATATTCCTCCAGTCCAGATTCATTTACAAACGGTAACAGTTGGTGTGGTTATCCCTACAAAGACTACACACCAGGTTTTGCTCCTGATATATCAGTAATGACCGATGGAGGAAACTATCTCTGGCCGAATCCGGGATGGGAACCATCAGCGACCAAATACTGTGGACTAGAAGCAATTGTTACAAATCCAGAAACAGGCGTCTCGCGAATCCTATACATTGCAGATGCGTTTGATCATAAATGGGTACGGACGCCTGGATCCATTGATATCATGCGAGACCAGTTTGTGCAGTTGTTTGGAAGGTCAACGTATGATCATAATGATGTTATTCTTAATTTGAAGTGGGAGTTGACGGGAAGAAGAAGCTTGAAATATGCATTTAAAGGTCCTGGAGATCCATAGAATTTTTGTTAAATAGATTCGTAAGAAAGTTAAAGAAAGTTTAAAGTCATGGATTTCGAATTAAATCAGTTAGAAGCACTTATTATTTGCATGAAATTTAATTTCAAAATTTAAAACTGTTCAAAGTCCGAAAAAAACAAAAACTCTTTTGATACTGTTGGAACCTGGTTCGAAAAATTTTCTTGTGTAACCAAAGGTGAAAACGATGACTTCTGGTTCAATCATCGAGAAATGCTTGGATTTGTGGACAACTCGATACATGGCGTCGGCAGTTAGACTTGGAATAATCGATGCAATGGCGGACGGTCCAAAGACTGCGAAATTTGTAGCCGACTCATTGAAATTAAACCACGACGCAGTCTCTCGATTACTCCGAGCACTAT
Source organism: Nowakowskiella sp. JEL0407 (assembly GCA_027600645.1). Classification (NCBI taxonomy): domain Eukaryota; kingdom Fungi; phylum Chytridiomycota; class Chytridiomycetes; order Cladochytriales; family Nowakowskiellaceae; genus Nowakowskiella; species Nowakowskiella sp. JEL0407. The sequence continues at coordinate 40,904 of JADGJK010000111.1, read as the reverse complement.
CTGCTACCAACGTAGTAAACCGCATCGAAGAACATTATTTCCAACTTAGGGAAGTAGGAATCACATTGACAAAGCATCATCCCATGTCTTCATTGAGTTTTTTGTTAGCAGCGACTGACCGTGGGTTTTGGAGTATATTTGGAGCGATGGAAGAAACAATTAAAACTGGCGCTCCATCGACTCATAAAGCGCTTGGAATGGATATTTGGGAATATCACACAAAGTTCCCAGAAGAAGGACAAATGTTTGCAGACGCTGTGCACCAAATTTGCCCATCGATACTTTATGCTTTGCTATCGGCTTATAGATTTGAAGGGAAGCGTATTGTTGATGTTGGAGGATACCACGGATACTTTTTGAAATTAATCTTGGATATGCAGTAGGGCGGGACGGACTCGATTGGTGTTTTGTTTGATTTGGACAATATCAAGGCTATCACGCTCCCGCATCCACGAGTAATCATGGAAACTGGCGATTTCTTTGAGCGGGTTCCATCGGGCGATATTTATCTACTCAAGCATATTCTTCACGATTGGGACGATACTTCTTGTATTTGTATTTTATCAAATATCGCGAAAAGCATGGAAAGTCACGGGAAAGTTTGTGTCGTTGAAGTGGTCATTGGCGAAAATAGCGGAATGTTGCCTGTCGTTGTGGATGTCAACATGATGGTTATTGCGAATGGAAGAGAGCGGACTGCGGAGGAATACAAAGTTATTTAAAGCTTCCGGGTTAAAGTTAAACCGTGTTATTCCCACTGCTGGTCCGCTGTGTATTGTTGAAGCTATTAAAGACAATGAGAAATTGATCATAACTTGATCTGTTCTTGGTGATGTATTCAATTATTAGGTCAATAAAGTGCGATTGATCCCTTGTAAAAAAAATCATGATACCCGCGCGGGAACTTCAAAGTTTGCAAGTTTTTTGTTTTTAAATCAATGAATTAAACTTTATTTTTGATTTTCTTGTTTACGTATTCTGTGTATTCTGTACGTTTAAATTATTGCTACAAAAAAGAATTTCGGTCTACAAAGGAACAATGTGATTCAAATACAAAAATAATAATGAATCTATTATGGAATGATTTATTCATAATCAAATATACGGCGTCTCCCAATTGATTGGGCCAAATCGAGAATCACCTCGAAATTGCACCGTCGACAATGACGTTTAATTGATGACTATATAATTCGCATAGTAAAGAGCTTTAAGAACGTTTGTGATTCTTAACATTACAAACTCTCACTGTCTACCTTGCACGAACAAATGAAACCTTGAAAAGGCTGAAAAAGAAGGGGTTGGAAAATACTGACGGTTTTCGAGGAGAAAAAAGCGTTGAACGCAAAACGATTTAAGAAAAATGAAAATATCGGGGATTTTGGTCTTTATGTGTATTTCTAGCGCATGGGGAGCGTTAGTGGGAAATTGGCAAACTTGTTTCGCGGGCGACACTTGTAATTCTGGGTATACATGTTGTGTAGGTGCTGGCGACGTTGCGACGAGGAAAATGAATTGTCGTTTAATTAATGGAGGTAAAATTCTTACGTTTTTTAACCACACCTCGAAAATTTTGCTGAATGATGGCAGAACAGATTGCGTTAGAGTTACAACATCCACTTCAAAGACAACCACAAAACCTTCCAGTACAACGACGAAAACCACTACGAAATTTACTACTACGACGTCTAAAACTACAACGAAAACGAGCACTACCACTGTGAAACCGACAACAACTAGTACGAAATCAACCACGACCAGTACAAAAACCACCACTACAACTACGATTGTCACAACCACACAAGCTCCTACTCCCGTTGCAACAATGCCGCCCGGATTTAAGGGCACAAACACTGGCATTGGAAGTTGGTTCCAAGCAAACACGTGAGTATAAACTCGAATGAGGTTCTCAACCTTCACTCAACTGTTCAACATACAGCACGGATTCGCATACTAACGGTAACAGTTGGTGCGGCTACAAGTACAAAGATTACACTCTTGGCTTCGCACCCGACATTTACATCATGACCAACGGAACCAACGCTATCTGGCCCAACCCATTATGGGTTACCTACGGAACAATGTATTGCGGACTCGAAGCGATAGTTACAAATACCGCGACTGGAGTATCACGCATTTTGTATATTGCTGATGCATTCGATCATACTTATGTAAAGGCACCGGGCTCGATTGATATTCTGAGGGATAAGTTTCAGGAATTGTTTGGGAAATCTACGACGAATCATAATGATGTGATTCCCAGTGTTTCGTGGGTGTTGACGGGGCGTAGAAGTATACAGTACAGTTTTAAAGGTCCTGGCGATCCTTGAATGTTCGAACGATTTTTTGCGTGAAAGCAGAGTAAATATTGATAGATTTACGGTTTATAGATTATTTTGGAAGTTGAAATTTTATTAATATAGAATATATTGTTAGATAAAAAGTAGATTTCCAAGATGCCGGCTTTGATAATTCCGACACCGTGCGCAGAATCGGACTTGTTGGTGTAACTTGACAAAAACCATCAAGGGGTAGAAAGATCAACTTAGAAATTCATAGATATCATGTTCAATAGAGCTTTAATTATTATCGTGCTTCTCCAGTCGACCTCTGCCGCTCTAATTGGAAATTGGCTAACGTGTAATGTGGGAGACACTTGTAATTCCGGATTTACTTGTTGCGTTGCGCTGGCGGATTTAGCAACTGGGAAACGGACGTGCAGACCGATCGGTGGAGGTAGCGTATTTATATTATTAAAAGCGGATTAGTTTAGTTTATGGAATTCCAGATTGCGCCCCAGTGACGACAGTACGCACAACGACTACAACGAGGATCGTGACTCCAACTTCAACACTTCGAAATAGTTGGGAAACGTGTTTTATTGGTGATACGTGTAATGCGGGTTATATTTGTTGCGTTGGTGTTGGTGATTTGGCGACAGGGAAACGAACATGTCGACCGATTAATGGAGGTAAAGAACAATGATTTGAATTCATGGTCGATATATTTTAATGTCAAGATAAATTAAAATTTAGATTGCGCGGCTATAACGAGCACGAGATCGTCAACTACCACTGTCAGACCAACGACAACGACCGTTAGTATTTTGTCTGTATTTTGATTTCTCGTTTTTGATCGTTTATTTTAGACGAAAACAACTACTAGCACGAAAACAACTACAAGAACCGTAAGTTTATAATTTTTAAATCGATATTTTTATTTTTTTTTTATCATCGTGATTTATTATCATTATAGACCACGACTACGACGAGATCAACGACTGTAAGTTTAAAGAATCTACCAATTGAGAAATTTGTTGCTTAAATAAAATTCTGTTTATCAGACGAAAGCAAGCACCACAACAACGGTAAATTTCTCAATAAATATTCATCACCTTCTCGTTTCTAAAAAAAATTTAATCGTCAGACGACTCCGAAACCAACAACGACAACAACTACAATAACTACAATAAGAACTACGACCACCACATCGAAGACTACAACACTAAATTCGCCGACATCCGTTTTACGTGGTGATTATCAAACTTGTTACATCGGAGACAGCTGCAGCGCAGGATTCACATGTTGTATCGGTGTAGGAGATTTATCGACCGGAAAAAGGACATGTAGACCAATAAACGGAGGTAAAGTATCTTTGTTTTCTAAACCTTTTTCCATGCTGATTCCCGATTTTTGAAAGATTGCGCTGTTATAACCACAACCACATTCAAATCCACAACAACGAGTACGACAACAAAACCGCCATCGCCGACACCCAGCGTTGTTGGAAATTGGTTGACTTGCCATATTGGAGATGTTTGTAATTCTGGATACACTTGTTGTGTTGGAGTCATGGATGTCGCCACTGGAAAAAGAACTTGCAGACCGGTTAATGGAGGTAACTGAATTATAATATCGTCATTATGTATACATATCAATGTCCATTTATTTAATTTTATTTCTTTCCTCAAAAGATTGCGCAACAGTGACTTCGCCTATAACAACTCGAACAATAAGACCAACGACAACTGTTTCAACGACACCCGTTCCGACAATGCCACCAGGATTCAAAGGCAAAAATTACGGAATTGGAAGTTGGTTTTTGGCGAACAGTACCGCAACATTCACAAACGGCAACAGCTGGTGTGGATTCGTATACCAAGACTACACACTCGGTTTCGCTCCCGACATAACCGTAATGACAAACGGAACCAACGCAGTTTGGCCAGATCCGGGCTGGGAACCATCTGGAACAGCGTATTGCGGATTAGAAGCGATAGTAACCAACGTGGAAAATGGGAATACGGTAACGCTGTATATTGCTGATGCGTTTGATCATCGATTTGTAAAGTCCCCGGGTTCGATTGATATTATGATTGAACAGTTTTCGGTGTTGAAGGGAAGAGTTCCGTATGATAATAATGATGTGATGATGAATGTTTCGTGGCAATTTACGGGTAGGAGGGCGCCGCAGTATTCGTTTAAGGGGCCTGGGGATACAGCACCGTAGATGATGAATTAGATAGTAGATATTTTTGGACTAAACCGAAAAATTTTTAGAGATTTATTTTGCATTAGAAGATCATATTTTTTTGAAATTGCATAATTAAACAGCTTTTTTAATCAATAAAATTAATTTCATTAACTGAAAAGTTTAGATGTGGTTCTTTGTTTAAATATGAGTTTACATGAACTTATTAATATATTTTGGATGACAATCATGAATTTTCCCAACGATCTACAACAAAAAGTTTAGAAGTTCTGTTTTTATTTAAAGAATTGACTGTTATAGCGAAGATTTATAAAAAAATGACAAAATATTTATATATTTTTCAAATAAAGTCCAAATCAAGTTGTCAAAAGTTAATCTACAGGGGTTTAAAGTCATGTATTCAGGTCAAGGTATTGTTTTTATGATAAAAATATAAAGCAGTGTTGTAAAGAAGAGCAAAGTTGGGGACTATGAAGTATAACTTCACGGAAGAGTGACTGATCATGATGTTTACTTCTTTTTTCTTTAATTTTTATGAGTAGGCAAACCTTTATTTTTCACATTCTGACAATCATGAATTACACAATCAATACAAGTTGGAAAGTAACATTTATTGGCTTGAAAACAAAAAACTACACCAAGATCAGCAAAAATATTTTAGAAGAACCAAAGAAAAATAAGTAAATGTGCTAGTAATTGTGATAGTATGATAATTTAAATTATATCATGGAATTATAGATAATGTGAAAATCATACACATCCAACCACAAATCCAAATGATGGAAAAAGCAGAGCATAGAAATACTCGAAAGAATTTTGGTAGAACATATATTATGTTCCGCAATTACTAATCATTTGTTTGAAAATTGAACAAAGTTATTTTTTCAATGGATTCGAATGCTGCAACATCATCAATTTATAATCATGTTTTTTGATTATTTACCTCTTATTCATTGTATCAAATTAAAATAAAGTTGATATGATCCGACGTATAATTGGAGAGAGGGTAGACAATAAAAAATAAAAAAAGTTAGGATATGTATCTCATCTAAACTCAAAAATCCGACACAATACTAATTTTTCCAGAAATCAAAATCCCAATCTCGCGAAAAAAAAACAATAAAAAACCCGTGTCTCGCAAGGTTTTGAACATCATCTTGAACTTTGAATCACAACTCAATCGTTAATCCAAAATAGGAATAATTACGCCATAAGACATTTGCCATTATGAACAGTTCAAGTTCTTTCCCCAACAAAACCTCGAATGCACAGCCACGGACAGTGAGCAACGAGACGTTCTCTGACCTCTCTCCAATCAACTCCAACATCCACAGCATCGCCACAAACATGCGCCTCGCCAAACACGGAATAGACCACAGAACAACTTCCACCGGTCGCTCGCGTGTAATAACGAGAAAAATTACTTCAGAATCACTACCTACTACTAGCACAAAGCATTCTACTGAACCCGCTGAAAATTTAGCCGGCTCTGTTTCAAAGAGAAAGAATGAAAATGATGCGCCGAAATTAAGGAGTAGTGGGAGAATGGAGGTTAAGCGGGACTACCAGTATATCCCACCCGCTGCCGCGAAATATTTCCTCTGGTACTTACCCACGTATCTCTTCATAGACTCTCAAATTTTTGAATTTTTTATTTCAGGGATTCATCACCAACAGGTTCCCAAAAAACATCATCACCATCCTCCCTCTCCCCAAAATCAATCCAAATCCACTCCTCGTCACTTCAAAAACTAATCTCCGCAAATTCACGCCGCGGTCCATCTCCGAATTCAAATTTAGGTTTCTTGATCGGCCGGTTTGTTTCGGATATTTTGTTTTTGGATAGGTTTGATGGTGGGAGAGTTGTTTCGAAGAGTGAAGAGTTTGTGGAGGTTGTACCGACTTTGTTGGTTAGTGGGGATGTTGCTGTGAGTGTGTTTGGAGAGGCGTTTACAGGTGATGGAGTGGTTACGAAGAGTCATTATTTGCGAGCTTTCAAGGTATAATTTTTTTGATTTAGGTCATTTTATCTTAATTTTCTATCTCGTAGACTATTAATCGAACGCATTCGTGGGGTGAAACGTTGACTGATCTTGTAAATTCGTTTCCTCTTTGTTGTGTATACGCAGACTCCAATAAAACTATTACCTGTAATGTATAAATATTTGTCTATATTTCAAAGAACCCACCTAACTGTGATTTTTAGTTCGAAATATCGTACCGGCGCAACCGATTCAGTATACACCGATTCATCCGTTACGATTGGTTTCTACATTATTAACGAATGAATTGATTTTAAAAGGTGATGGGGTTGAGTTTGGGTATGTTTACATTATCATAGTATTTTGTTTTGTATTAATTGGAATCTTGTTGTTAGGTATGCTGCGATTGATCAGGCGAGACAAGTACTTCCTGTACGCAGTTCAGATACACGATTACGTGATTTACCATTAGTGGGAATGTAAGTTTATTTATTTGCTTCCTTTTTATTTATTGCGATTCACTTATTGATACATTTGTATAGATATGCAAAGAATTTGGATACTCCAACTGACCCGCTAATCCATAAATTTCTACTACGATTCAAAGAAAGCACAGGACTGAAAAAAATGTCGGATACGAATAAAGTGTTATTAGTATTGTTCCCACCACCGCCACTGGAAATTAGAGAATCTATACCGAAATTTTTTGAATGCAATTTTGGGGTACATTTTTCTTTTAAGGAAAAGTCGGAGTATTTGGAATTTTTTATTATTTTGTAGGAGGCAGAAACGGAGTGTCCGTTTTCGTTGTTTGGATCAGAAGATGTCGAAGTTTCGAATAATGGAGATGAGTTTTCGGCTGAAACGGTAGATGTGAAGCCGTTGAATATGTTTTTACCGGAGAATTTAGAGTTTTTGAGGGCTGTTGAAGAGTATTGTTCAATGTATAACGAATTTTTCAGATTTTTGTAGGAAGTTGAATCAAAACCATTTTTTTTTAGAACGTTGATACCCAAATCACCTCCTAAACCCGCAATAACTTCAATAGAACGGGAACTACCTATTGAACCCGTCGTAAATGCTCCCACCGAACCAGAAGAAACAAAACCTGACCAACCTCCAATCGCCGAAAAACAACCCGAAGAAGAAACCACCAAGCCAGAACCCAGTGTCCCGAATATCATGCAACAACTGTTACAATCATTACAACAACCGTCGACGGGGAATAACGCGTTGTTAATCGCTGCCGCAGCAATGATTGCCGCCTCGGCCAATTCTCCAAATCCTATTCCACAACCACCTCAAGCACCAGCACCAGCACCAACGATAGAAGCGAAAGTTGAAGTAGATAAAAAAGAGGTTAATGAGATATCAACTCAAACGTCGATGGTTTTCTTTGAACCAAAAAAGAAAGATGTGAGAAGTGTTGCGGTGAATACGTCGATTGTGTATCAATCTCCGTATGTTGTAAAGTCGCATGAGAATTATGAGGACGGTGTGAAGAAACGGTTTGTGGGGACGTATTCGGGTGATTATGGGAGTGATGTTGGGAGGAGGTTAGTTGAGAGGTTAGGAAAAGAGAAAGTCACTGGGTCGAGTACAACGAGGAACGTACCAACTCGAATTAATGATTATTCAACACCGTTGAAGTATGCGGTGAATAACACGGTAGTCACCGGAACTCTGTTTTCGAAGAGTGTTAAAGGGAGTGCTGTTACACCATCGGTAGTTACGCGATCGGAAGTTCAAGTTTGTGATGAACCTACGGGAGCGATTCCGGAGGGTAGTGGGGTTCCGTATTATGTGTATGAGCCGGTGAGTAAAGTTAACCCACTTGAAGAATCGATGAGTTTTGATATGCGGAGGAGTGTTTTGACTAGTGTTTCGAGACAGGTTGAGAGAGGACGGGATCGTGGTGGTGATGACGGTGGTTTGGAGGAGGAGGAAGGTGGGGAAGATGAGGGGATGTTGACGTTGTCGTTTTTAGAGTCTGATGGTGAAGTGAAGGGGAAGGAACGGATGACGTTTGAGAAGAGTGAGTGTGAGAAACGGATTTATATACCTGCTGAGGTTGAGGAAGGCGGAGGTGGGAAGAAGGATGGAGAAGAGAGGAGTGATGAGGTGAAGGAAGTTATTGGAAAGTTTGTGGAGAGTTGTGAGCAGAGTTTTGTGGTTAGAGATGACGAAGGGGAAATTAGTGTTGAGATGCCGGGGAAGTTGATGGGAGGGAGTCAGTTTGGAGATTATCAAGTTATCACTGGCAAAGGACACGGTCGCGGTGGTGGATCAGGACAGAGCAGTAAGGAAGAGAGTTTTGATGGTGATAGTTATGATGATAGTGAAGATGCGCGGAATGAGTATTCGATCGACACGTATGAGTATATGGTTAAATATGGACTTGTATAAAAAAAAACAATTATTTGGAAATTGATATAACAGAAACTCAGCCGAGCCAGTCAACAATTGCCACTGAATTGATGGATGTTCTTGATTCGTTAACCGACAACCAGAAAGATCTCCTCGCTACTTTCCAGGTGCGATTATATGTTCTTTATTGTATTGTAATAATTATAACTGTTTATTGAAACAGAATGTTACCGGAATAGACGATATTGAAGCAAGTATCAAACTCCTCTCGCTCCATGACTGGAATTTAGAAGTATGCCCCTTGAAAGCTCATTAATCATAAATATCTTTTAACCAAAAATAACGCTTGGTTATCCGAATAGCTATCCGTGCAATCATCCTTCGAAGAGCGGTTCGGAGAACAAGAAAATTACAACGCCGGCTCATCATCTTCGTCAAGCGCTCCATTTATGAGTCAGAATACAGCGTCGAACTCTATACCAAAAAAGAATAATTCGAATCCTGATACTTCTTCTTCTTCTGCAACTAAATCACAAAATAATTCTTCTGTTCCGGCGAGTGGGGCAATTCAACGCCAGGTATGTGTTGTTCTTTTGAAGAATATGTATTCTGAGTGATTGATTTTGATTTTTCATGATCTTTTAGATTCCGGGAGTTTTTGATATTTTGTTTTTACCCGTGACTATTGGATTAAAAATCGTTTCTGCACTCTTTTCTTTTGCTCGTAAGACCAATTTACTTTCCCATCCAAAAAAATCCTAACAATTTCATCATTTATTTTTTCTTTACAGTCTCATTATTATCACCACTAACATCAACACCGGCACCAGCCGGAACATCCGCATCACGACGTCGAGCAAACGCAACCGGCGCCAGCGACCCAAAAGAAGCCGCCGCGAGATTCTTACTTGATTTTGAATCATTCTACGGAAGACTCCATCCGGATTTCTTTCAAGGAACGTATCAGCAAGCGATTGAGTTGGCGAAACGGGAAATTCGGTATTGCTTGATTTATTTGCATTCGGAGGAACATGATGATACCGAAGAGTTTTGCAAGTATGTGTTTATTATATGTGAATTATTTTTTACGTGATTCTGTAATTTACGAATATTCATTGTTATTTCTTCCGAAAAGAAATACAATTTCCTCCGAACGCCTCACAACCTGGCTAAGAGAAAAAAACATCGTCGTATGGGCGGGCGATATTCGCGAATCCGAAGCATATAAAGTCTGCACACTACTAAACGTAACCCGATTCCCATTCTTGGCGTTAATTGCGTCACAAGGATCACGACCAGCCGTGGTGATTGAGAGATTTGAAGGAGTGTTTACGGCGGAAAAGTTGATTGAGAAGATTGGACAGCATATGACGAGACTTGATCCGCAGATGTTTGCTATTAAAAGTGAGAGGACGCGGCAGGCGCAGGCGAGGTCGATTCGCGAGCAGCAAGATGAAGCGTATCAGCAGTCTTTGTTGGCTGATCAAGAAAAGGTATGTCGTTTAAATGTGTATATTTTGGAAGAAAGTGTGAATTTCTTTTGTTTTTTGTTTAGGCACGTAAACAAAAAGAAGAAAAGGAACGGTTGGAAACAGAGAAACGAGAGGAAGAGGAACGGTTAGCTAAAATTAAAGAAGAAGAGGAACGATTGGAGAGAGAGATTTTGAATATCAAACAGGTAAATTGGAGAAGTTGTTGCGCTTTGATTTTTTATTGATGTGTTTTGTCTTTGATTGTAGAGAAAACTGGATAGAAAAGCCAAACTGTTGCGAGAATTAGAACCTGAACCGGAACAAGGTGTACCCGAAGTTTCGAAAATCAGTATAAGATTACCGAATGGAGAAAGATTAGTGAGAAGATTTCCCGCAGATTACAAAATTGAGGTAAATCGTTGTGAAATTTTTCAACGGTAAATGAAAATTAAAGAAATATTTTTAAATAGAAATTATATGATTTTATCGAAACACAACAACTCGATCCGATTCCGATCGAATCTGAATTTGTGGTTGTGAATACGTATCCGAGAAAAGAATTCAGGGAATTGAGCTTGACTTTCAAAGAAGCTGGGCTGTATCCCAATGGTGCGATTGTTGTTGAAGAGGACATTGAAGAGGATGATGAGGAGTAATTAAAAAATACAACAAAGTGAACTTTAACCGACTAAGTGCATTACGGTTAGATTAATGTTAATTTAGTGTTGAAAACACAGATGTGACGGAATTAAGATTCAATAAAAATGGTCTGCCAAAATTTCCAGTATCTGCTGGCTCAGTAATTGGCGGAAAACATATAAAGAAGAACGGTCTGACGCCAAAACAAGACACCATTCTCCTTGGAAAATGTTCCCGCCAGAAATTGTAGATAGAATTTTTTTATACCTCGAGATTCCCGACCTCTGGAATTCATCTCAGTCATGTAAACTCTGGTTCACAATTTCAAATTCTCGCAACGAACGACTTTGGAGGTTAGCCGTTTTCAGACGATATTATTCGGGTCCGATTCGAACTCCGTTCAAAGGCCAGCGATTGAAAGGCGAGTAGAGTGGGGTGAATTTGATGCTTCAATGGAGTTCGATTTTCGGACGCTGCAATCGGAGAGATACCTTGATTTCAAAAACGTTGACATTAAGGAATTTTTCCACGGAAACGTTGAAGAGGATACAATAGAGATTTCTAAAAAGATGTGTTTCGGATGGAGGTCGTTTGCGTTGTGTCGGTATTTTCAATTGGAGCAGAATCAGAAACAGTTTGAGAAGGAGATTGATTATGATAATGTTGATCCCTTGGATTTGGATTCACCCTCTGCTCCGTTTTACTTTCTGGAAGATAAATCTGTACAAGATCCTGAAGAATACGAGGGTGATGAGCCACCCATACTTTATAAACGGGAGGTAACGGTTACTTTTATTTATTTTACATTTCACGATTAACTGATGTTTAAAAATACCTCAAATTAGTATAAAGCGATATATTTTCCATTACATCCAGATATTGCACCAGGATTTATAATCTTAGAAGTATCCGGACAATCGCATAATTGTTTCAGTGAGGAAAACTCGTGTGATTATAAGTTTACTTGTTACGGAGATGTTGCTAAATTCCCTGGAATTGAAAATAGGAAACCAGACGGCTTTCAAATGGATAACGATTGGTTTTTGGTATATTGTAAACGAAGTTATCCACATTATTTGGATGAGATGGATTACTACTCGGATTTCTTTTATCGTGAATGCACGTGGTGAGAGTAATTTGTAATGTCGTGCATGAATGGAGAGACAAATCGGAGAGATAATTGGCACAATGTTCTTTATGTTTTAATAGTTTATTGATGTGTGTTTCTAAAAATGACTTGAAATGAAAAATTTACATTGTATAATAACGTTTAATGCGATAAAGAATGATAAAATCCCACTCCAGTTTACCCGTTCGCTGGATGTGGGTTGGGATCAACGAGTAACTTGACACATGACGGATATCTACAAGTTCTGCACGGGTACCTAGTCTTGCATTTATCTCGGTTGCAGCTTAAGTCTTGAATCTGACAAACGTATCCAGCTGGACATTTTGCTGCAAAAGTAAAGAAAAAAATCAGACATGTTGAAAACAAACGTTTCATGTGATTTCAATTGTTTACCAGTGCATTGAGGAGGAGGGCACACGGGACATGCAAAAGCACAAACTTGAGCCGAAATACAGTTCTGACAAGTGTCTCCGAAAGCGCAATATGATCCGGAATCACATCGTTTGGTACAACCATTTGCTGCGAAACACATTGCGCAGATTTCAACTGAGAAATGTGATTTATCGTAAGTGCATATGATTAATCTTTAAATTGTTTTATATTACCCTTTTTTGCACAATATTGTATTGGGGTTTCAGAGCAGAACGGACAAGTCACCTTATCGTATGTTGGACTGAAAGCACAGCTATTTATAATGAAATGACAATTTTTGTGAGTTGCAATCAATAAAAAAGGAGATAAAGAGCTTTACACATAGCCCAGTGGGCATTTCCGTGTACATGTTGGAGGAAGGGGATCCACAGGATAGATTGGATCAATGGGGAATCTTGGATCCGGAGAAGATTCTACAGGAGACGGCTCCGGAGATCCCAGCAGATCACAACGACCGATGGCGATGAAAATAAAGAAGACAAAGAGGGATTTAAGCATTTCAGAAAAACCTTTTTTTTTTTTTGGAACGCGACTTGACAGAACAGAGAATGGCAGAACAAGAAGAAGCACCGCTTTTGGAAGATGTTGAATTCGAAGACCAATTCTTGGCCCAGAAATCAAACACTATCACTACTCAGGCGATATTTTCCCTCTCTACCTCTTCCGCTAGGCTGTCTTGTCCGGGCACATTACTTGATGACTCTGACGTTGGCCACAATAAACGAAAATTAATAATTGCCATCGTATTATGCTTTGGTTTTTTCTTAATTGAGTTACTCGCTGGAATATTTTCTGGTAATGATGTTTCTGTCCAGTTGTTTTTTCTCATGAAAAAGCTTAAATTTTCAATTTTTCCGATTCCACAGGTTCACTAGCAATCCTATCTGACTCATTCCACCTCCTCTCCGACATCGCCGGTTTTGGAATATCACTATCAGCAATTTACCTATCCCAACAACCAGCAACACCCTCCCACTCATTTGGGTTTCATAGAGCTGAAATTTTGGGGGCAATATTATCAACATTTTTGATTTGGATTTTGACGGTGGGTTTGGTGTGGGAAGCTGTGAAGAGATTGTATACGCCTGTGGAGATTGATGCCAGGATGATGTTTTGGACGGCGTTGGTTGGGGTTTGCGTTAATTTGGTGTTGGGTTGGACTTTGCACTCTGAACATGAACATGGACATGGTCACGGTCATCATCACAGTCATGGTCATAGTCATAGCCATAGTCACAGTCATTCGCATGATGCCCATGAAGAAGAGCATGAACACAACCATTCTGATGGAGACCATCACGAAGACATCGAAGCGCAGCCTCATAAACACTCTCACAAACAAAAGAAGGTATTTTCATGGTGTCATGGTCGTTTTTCTTTTGGGGTAAACATTCTTTTTGCATCAGTCCCAGAATATCAACATAAAATCGGCAACGTTACATGTTCTTGGAGACTTGATATCTTCGATCGGAGTTTTAATTTCTGCTGCTATTATTTGGTATAATCCGAAATACACGTTTGTCGATCCCATCTGTACCTTTATCTTCTCCGGATTGGTTTTATTAACAACTGTAAAGTTGATGAAGAACAGTCTTGGAGTTTTAATGGAAGGTAAATCAATAACGTCCTTATTTCATTGTCTACGATCCAACTTAATTCAATTAAACAAGGGACGCCGAAAGATATAGATCCACATGCTGTCGCTCAGGATTTACGAAAAATCAAAGGAGTGATTGATGTTCATGATCTCCACATCTGGAATCTCACGATTGGAAAGGTACCTTATCTCTAAATATAATTCCAGCATACTAACAGTTTATCTTTGTCTAGTCCGCATTGGCGGCTCATCTCGATATTCTCCCATCCGCGAACGATACCACCTCCCCATCAACACCTCATATAACAATTGAAGACTTCAACAATATTCTCACGACTGCGCAAAATCTGATATGCGAGAAATACGGTATCCATCACTCTACGATACAGTTGGAGGTGCTGTCGAGTAAAATGTCAACCATTAGAGCGAGTTTCCAGGATTCCGGTTCCAGTGAAGATGAAGATGATAATTGTTACGGAACGCTACATCAGCATCATCACCATGAAGGGAAGAAGGTTGATAATGTGAAAGGACAGAATACGCATTGTATGCCTGTAATGTGTCGGAAGGTTGTGTGAGTTTTATAAAGAAGTTCTTTTGGATTATTCCATTTTTTTTATTTCAACTCTTCTTTGCGAATGCTTTTTTTAATTTTCTAAAGATAGATATTAATATATTAAAGAACATCAGGGAATTAGTAGCCAAAATCTCGATCCGGAAGAGCTATTGGTGCGAATAGTGTCCATATGTACAATAGTGAACAAAACCAGCTTGTTACTACTTTTATCTGATTTAAAATTATTGCGAAGTTGGAAAGAATACAGGTATTAAATCAAAAACATGCATTGCTTACCCACATTGCCGTAATTCCTTTATCAATAATTATGTCTCCATTAGTTGAAGAAATCTCATGTATCGACTCCCACTTTAAAAAAAAAATTAATAATCAACGAAATGTAATTACAAAATAAACAAAAAAAATTTCCAAACAGTACATTATTCACGATACAACATAAATAAAACGCAGCCAACAAAAACGTGAAATGGAAAAACGAATAATTATAAAGCGTTTCTTCCCGTTCATCGTCTTCTCCGTCCGACCCATCTTCGATATGTAATAAATCATCAGCAGATAATAATTTTATTCGATTTGATGTGCCGGTTGATAACGCTGTGTATCCTAGTGCGACGAGAGTGATTATTATCCCAATTGATTGTAGGAATGAGGAACCGGATGATAGCGATGTGGTGTTTGTACAGTATGGGTTGTTTTGGACGGCAGAGGTGATTAGGTATGTGCAGTGGATTGAGAGGAATGAGGGTTGGAGGAGACCGGATTTTGGGTTGTGGGATTGGATTTTGGGAAGGATTGAGATTATTGTCTGGCATAAACAGATTGCGAAATTGAACCAGATTAAAAATCCTGAAAAAAAATTAAAGAAGAGATTGAGATCAAAATCGAGATTTGAATTTAGGTGATATTGCGTACGATTTAAAGTACATGCACTGCTATCTCCGGTTGAATTATAAGTTGCAAAACTGCTCGCAACCAATACCACTATCCAGGATATCCCAACGAATGCTAATAACAAGGTTTTAAATAGAATCTCGGTAAATTTGGTTTTCGAGTTATCGTGCCATCGCAGAACTGTTTCGCAGGTTGAATGTGCGAAATCGATTAGTAACATGCATTGAAGAAGAATATAAACGGTCGAAAACACAAATCCTGAAAAAAAAAATTAGTAAAATGTTCGGAAAGAACAAAAAATGTAATATAACCTGCAATATAATAAGAAGTGAGGTATTCAATCGGAATCAACACAAACGTAACAACTAAAAATGTCGTAATCAATGCCAACTTGATTATCCACAACCTAATATTTAAAAATAAGAATTGAACATCGTGTAATTTCCAAACAAACTACTTTCTGAAATTACCCATTTTGAATAACACCCCTCCTATCTCTTGAAGTCTTTACTCCAAACACCAATACCATTAAAACTCCATGATACATCACCAACGCCAACGAAATCTTTACAACTGCCAAATAATTCCAACATTTCTCTTCACAATGTAGATTCGAATATAGAGGTGAGAACCTGGTAATTGCAGTTATTATTACAGTTCCTTGCGATCTTTTTTTGTCAGCAGGTATTAAAAATTGATTTTGATGCTGATTAATATTGTTGATTCGTTACTTTAGTACTATTGCGAGTCCTGATAATACTATAAATCCGAAAGTGTATAAGATCCTGGTCTAAAAAGAAAGAAAAGTAGTAGTTTCCTTTTTGCAGAACAAATCCAATTCCAAGAAAATCCCAACCATCAACGATGATGTAACTCTGAATCCAAGAATGGAACTGATGCACTGAAGCGTGCAGCAAAATGCTAATCTTTTTCAAATTAAAGATTATTAACTAAGCACAATTTAATTTTGTTTACCTTCCATTGCAACACATCCACACATACTTTAACGGAATTGGATTATGTGATTTTAACCAATTATTCTGATTCAGCGTTTAAAGTCAAAGAAAAAGTCAACGAAGAATCGTTTTATGAAGTAGACATTCATATTCAATCTGTGCGATTCTCTATTTTTGTAATCAAGGATCAAGATTTTTTCATAAAAAAAATTAATCGTTATGCAAGTGTCAGACTTGATAATTTATGATATATCATATTTGAGTGAAATGTGAGATTTTTTTAGATATCTTAATAAATATATTTTATTTCGATAATAAAAACAACCCTTAACAACTTAACAAGATCGTTTGACTCTTTTATCACTTTAAAGACTTCACACTAAACCCCTTGACCACCGGTTCAACCAACTTCAAAACCAACTTACTCTTATAATTTCCTCCATCTGCTCCTTCATCAATGGACACTTGTACAACAACCTTATCAAACAAATTGATCGTAATGGATTCTATAAAATAAAAAAATTAAAATCTGAAAAGAAATTGATACGAAAATGATCTTTTCACCTTGATTGCCGGCAGTAAGTCGATTCTTCACTGGATCAAACGTGAACGGTGACTCTGTATTTGAGTCCAACGAACTGTAAACGAATCCTTCAATTCCGTATCTTTAAATTACTCAGATGTTAATATCTCGCAAGTTTCATGTCCACACATCAACTTACTTCGGCACCAAAACACTAAACCCATTCTTTAATATCCTAATAACATATCCATCCAATTCCTCAACTTTATTACGGAAGAATAAATGCGTGTACAATTCTACTGATGACCGCGATGCCATTTGAGCCATTCGATGTCGGAAGTTTAATACTTTAAATACAAATTTTTAGAACCACTTGCTGTAGCGATTCAGATATTAAATTACCTTGACATAACTCTTCCATTTTCACTTTATCGGTTAAATCCGATGAATATTCTTTCTCGTATCCGATCGTTGCAGCTAATAATCGATGTACAACCAAATCTACAAAAAACATTAGTACAATTCGCTTTTTATGATAAAAAATAACTACAAACCTGCGTATCTTCGAATGGGAGATGTGAAATGTGTATAAATCGGCGACGCCAAACCATAATGACTGAAATATAAAACCAGCAATAAATACACATTACAAAATGCAAGCATTTCACGAGCTACTCACAGATAATCAGCTTCAGATATCGTTCCACTGCAGAAATACACTGCTTGCATCATACATCTCGTTGTCATAATACGTAACAGTTTGTTAAAGTACGGATCTTTCGGCAACTAGAAAAAAAAAAATTAGAAAATACTCGAAACACGAAAGAATTGAATGGTGTATGTACCACAGCTAAATCTAAACTATCGGATAGAGCTTTTGAACTAGAAACTTCAAATTCGAATCCTTTTTCTTTCACAGAGTTTTTCAGATTCTCGAAATTTGTCGCTGGTGGGATCGGGTGTCGTCTAAGTAAAAGCAAAAAAATATAGATTAGATAGATTCATGGTTAAAGAAGTGGGTAATCATTACCGCAACATGGAAGAATCCGGAAACCGTTCATGAATTTTCTTCGCAACAGAAATATTCGCCAACAACATGAATTCCTCCACCAACGCATTGGTATCTTTCAACTCTTTCATTTCTATTTTTTCAAAGAGATAAATTACAGAGCTTGAAAGTGAATCAAAATAATAAATGATTCTATTTTTAATTACCAACTTCAACCGGATCATTTGTATCTCGTTCCATCTTAAACCGAACTTCCGGAGACGCTAACGTCAATGCACCAGCATCAATTCGCTTTTGCCGTAACTTTTTCGCCAACATATTCAACATCTTGATCGATTTCGATAGTGGATCTTCTGATATCCTAATTAAAAAAAAAAAAAAAAAAAAATAGGGATTAACCACATTCATACACCCTACTTTATTTTTATCCATTACTTGTCATCCAACCGAATTTGTGCCTCATCGTATGTGAAAGACGCCTTTGACTTTATCACACTCTTTGTAAACTTCACGTCGAGAATCTCCGCATCGGAATTCATTTCCCAAATCACTGAAAATGCTAATCGTTCCACGTTACAATGCAAAGAACAAAGGTCTGGAAAATAAATTGTGTAAATAAAAATAGGAATAAAAATAATTTCAACTCGTACTGGTTCCTAATAATGACGGCAACATATCGATTCTTTTGTCCACTAAATATACAGTTGTTCCTCTTCTAGCTGCTTCGAGATCCATCGCGTTTCCCTGCTTAACGAAGTGTCCAACATCGGCAATATCTGGAAACAAAATTCATATCGCAAACAAAGTTGAAATCTGTACTGGAAACACTTACGAACACCAACTTCATAATTCCCTGATTCCAACATTCGACAATGCAACGCATCATCAATATCAGTACACCCAGGTGGATCAATCGAACAAACATCCCACTCCCGAAAATCAACTCGATGTTCAAAATCTTTCTCCTGCACAACCCACCCGGCTCCTTCCTTCGGCAAACAATCTTCGACTTTCTTTGAAAACGGCAAGAAAGGCACATCGTATTCCACAAGCAAAACTTCCGTCTCGGTAGCTTTATCAAACACATCACCTACCACCCTTACAAAATGTCCGTTTGGAAATTTAGAATACCGTGTCCATTCATCTATTGAAACAATAATCCGTTTGGATGCCAAGAATGCAGCTTGTCGAGTTCTTAACCGAATTTTAGGAATGCGTTTATCAAGCGGATGGAAAAACAACGTTTGTTGTTGGGACGACGAAGTTCCAACCTTCGATTTCGGCGCTTCAATAGTTCCACAATACGGTCTCCACGATCGTTTAATAATATGCACAACTTTCGCCGTAGGAACCGGAACCGAACCGGCAACAGCTACCTCATCAACATCCATATCCACAATTTTCTTACTCTGTTCATCCACATCCATTTCATCCGTCTCATCATCACCTTCATCATCTGATTCAAGAATCACCGACGTATTCGAATACTTCCACTGACTCTTCGGCAACAACTTCACAGCAACCGTATCCCCATGCGTCCCCCGATTCAAATTCTCTCTGCCTAAAATCAGCACATTCCCACATAAATGCGTTCCACCATTATACTCAAACTCAAACTCTTTACAATGAATCGACCCTTCCAAATAATTATGCGCACTAATCGATAACGATCCTTGAATCAACACATCGTCTTTTAACCCTTTCATTACAACCGGTTTCGCCCAGTATTCTTCAAATATCGGGTTCTTTTTACTGCTTTTAGCGGAATCTAGTTCGAGTTCGTCGTCGTCAGTGTTGGACAACATGTCGATTAGTTGTGGGTATTCGGTGAGTGATTCGATGTATTGTTTGATTGTGAATGCGGGGATTCCGGAGGATCGCGCGAGGGTGAGAGAGTTTTTGTCGGAGGTTATGAGGATTGCTTGATGGGTTGGTTTTGGGGAGGGGATTGATTGGAGGTGGAAGTTGTACCATTCAACTGCGTTCCTGATTGCTACATGAAGAGTGAGAGTTAGATTTTTGAATTAGAAATTTGAATTGAAAAAGCTTAATTTTCTGGGAGCAGGAGGGGGAATGGGAAAGGAGTTGACATGAGGGATGCTCAAGGACTGTTGAGGGTTCGAGTAAAGGAAATTGCTACAGTCCTTGCACTGGGTGCAGCGGACTTTCGCAGTAGGGGGGGAGGGCCAACGCACCCGGGGACTAGCACTTCGTGCTGAAGTACAGTAAAAAAAAAAAAAAATTCCCCGCACTTTGTGCTTCGAAAATCCTTACCACGATCATTCCAATCATTCATACTCTCACCAAAACCTCTCTCGACAAAACAATCCTTAAAAAACTCATTACAAAACACAAACCACGACTTTTCTGGTCTCTCCGCCACGACTTCTCTGACTCTCTGAAAACTGCTGAAATTCAAGTGTCTCAGTTCTTCCAAAACGGTGGAGAGGAGAATGACATTCTGAATTGAATCAACGTGAACGAATAGATCGAGGTGGGATAATAGGGTGTTTGTGTCGGGGACTAAGTAGTGATTTGGAGCGATTGGAAGTGTGGATTTTTTTGGGGAAAGAAATGGGTTTAGGAATGATGGCGGGATAGGAGGACGAGACCAGTCGGAGGGATCAGATGAAGGAACATGTACGGGACAATTAGCGAAACCGCAAAGAATGTCTTCTCTCAAATCTATGAAATTGAAACGAAATGTTACGATGCAAGAGAATGAAGAAAAGATTGGATGGACATACAATGCTCCTTGACAATTTTTCTGATGTTCCCACGCTTCGTCTTGAGCGAGTAAGCCTTGGACTTGAGCATTTCTGTGAAAAAGAAAGTGGCTTGACAGATGAACGAAGAAGTGGATCTGTACGGGGACTCTTTTGGCGATGACCCGCAAGAGGACTCCCTCGGCTATCTCTACGCCTCCTCTACGCCCTCTGCGAGTAATCCACCGGCGAACATTCCCAACAATCCAGATCCTCAGACTCTCACTTCTCCCGCTGTTTCCGCTCAACCGCTTCCACCGCAAAATCAGCCGGTTTCTTCCGCTCCTTCCCTGCTTTACAAATCTATAATCGTCCAGAATCTTACTTGGTGGACCACGGACCAAGACATTATCGACATTTGTGAAGATTTGGGTCTTTCGTCAGAGTTTATTAAAAACGAGTTGTCCTTTTCCGAACATCACATAAATGGTAAATCAAGAGGATCTGTGTATCTTGCCTTCAAGACTCCCGCTGCAGCGGAGAAAGCAAAGAATTTCTTTGAGACAATGTAATTATTTGTTTATCCCACTCTTTGATATTTTTGTTCTTTTCACTGATTCCTGATCATACCTTATTTTCTATCAGAGAACTACATGGAGTTCAACCAAAAACAACAATCGGTACAGTAACAAACCCATACCGAACAATTCCAAAAGCAACTCTGACCGGAGCACCCCCAAACCCTCCTCCACCTTCCCATCAGCAACAACAACCTCCGCAACAGTTTTCACAATTCCCCCCTTCACAAATGATACCACCGCAGCAACAACCGTACATGGATCAATACGGAAACAATCGATTCCAAAATTCTTATCGAGGTCGGCCTCCCCCACCTATGCAACCCCAGCAACCGCATTTTAGACCGGTTCCTCCGCAGCAAGGAAGAGGTGGTGGATATTGGAGAGATAATAGGATGGGATATGGAGGTGGAGGTGGAGCATATGGATATAATCAAGGTTATCAAGGGTAAAGAAATAACTATGTATTGTGCTGTATAAAGAATAATTTTGTAATTGATTTTCTTGTATTTTCTATTTCAAAATAAATCAATATTTTTTTTTGGTGGAATGGTTATAGAGGTCAACAAAATCAACCTTATATGCATCGAAATGACGATCAACGATATAACAGCAATTACCAGAATAATCAGAATCAGCAATCGCAGCAGTATCAACAAGGACCGCCTTCGCAACAGCAACTACCGCAAAGCAATTTTCCTCCGCGAGTGAATCAAAAGTCTTCGTTTAATGACTCAGCTTCTCACACATCTCAGTCGATTGACCCGGTTGGTCAAGGATCTAATGCAAAAAATCCACCAAGTGATTCTGTGAGAGATGAAGAAACAAGTCAAGCCGTATCAAAAGTTGAGAAGGATGGTGAGGAAGGGTTTAATGACGTGGAGTCGAGGAAGAGTGTAGCTTCAGGAAATGGTGTTGTTGTTCATCAGAATAGTGCAACTGGTATAAGAGATTTTGCTTTTATTAATATAATAAAACATGTTTTATTTACTCAACCTATTTTTTTGTTTTTATTGCATTAATTTGTTTATTTATTTTGTTTTTTCAAAGGTTACTCTCGCGAATATATCCCCGACTCACAAAATGGAACCAACCCAACACCAACAGTTTTCCGAACAGATTACCGACCCCAACAACCACCTCCTCCGCAAGGTCCACCTCCTCAACAACAATACACATCTCGATACAACAACGAACCACCACGAGACCTGCAATCTTCAAATTATCGTCAAGATTATCCACCACCACCACCGCCGCGCGAACCACCACCACGATCCAATGAAAATTATAATTCGGGTTATGGGTCGTCGAGAGAATACTCTAATCGCGATAATCGCGAGTACGGCGGGTCCAGTGGGAATTATTCAGGACAACCGCCGCCTCCACCACCGCCATCGTCGAGGTATTCTGAATCTCGGTACGGAAATTCGAATCCACCGTTTTCATCTTCTTCACGAGGAGATTCGCGATACGATTATCGGAATGAATCAGGGTATAATAATTCGTCATCGCAATATAAAGATGAGTATTACCGGTCTGGCGGAGGAAATAGTGGGAACTATAACAATAATAACGGACCACCGATTGAAAAACGGAAGTATGAGGGTGAGAGTAATAATGGGTATGGACGAGAATATGGAAGTGGGAGGGAGTATCATTCTTCTGGACGCGAGTTTGGGAGTAATAACGGGAATTGGGGGTCACGGGATCATGAGTATAGTGGGTCGTATCAGAGTGGGTCACATTCGAATGGTCCACCACCACCACCAGTGAATTCATCGAGTTCTTCGCAGTATGGACGGGAGAGAGAGTATGAAGGGAGTTATGGACGAGATTATGAACGTCGGAGTGGAGAGTATGAGCCACAGAATTCCCAGAATTTGCAGTATGGGCAAGTTTCGAGAGATGAGTCCAAGATAATGATTAAGGAACGATCTGATTCTGAGGGGAGTGAGAAGGGGAGTGTGAGGCGACGAAGGAAACGTGAGAAACGGGAGGAAGGGGGAGAGGATGTAGGAGAAACAGGGACGAATGAGGAGGATGAAAGTGTTAGTAGTAATGAAGGGAAGGAGGTGGGCAAGAGTATTGTTGGGTTGGCGGCGAAGGAGAAGGAGGAGAGGAAGAGGCGGGAGAGGGATGGGAGGAAGAAGAAGAAGAGACGGCATAGGAGTCGCGAGCGGGAAGGACATGAGAAGAGAGAGCATCATCGGGAGGAGAGAAGGAGTAGTCGTGATGAGAGAGGGAAAAAGTGATGTGGATGTGGTTTGATGAAGTGATATTTGATGTTTAATGGTTGTTTTGTGTTTTAAAAGAGGTATATAAATATTAATTTTATTTAAATATTACAAAAAAGAAGTCGTTGGCGTTTATTTTTAGTTTTTTCTCGGTGTTTGTTTTTTTCTTATTTTTTGTGCTGGTTCAGGGGGATTTTTTTTTTATCAAAACGCTTTATTCGTTTCATCTCGAACTCTTTTCGAGATGATTTTTTTTCGTTTTCGTTCATTTTAAATCGGAGATTCTCTGTTTTTGGTTTGTTTGTTTTTTTTTGTTCAGAAAATCGAATACACAAAAAGAATCCTTAAACATTTAAACCTGCTTGAATTATGCATCCATCATGACCAGAGCAAGTAAATAGCTTCGTTGAATCTGAATTAAACGCAATATTCGATATAAACCCTGCATGTGGTTTATTTGAATTCGAGTGGTGATGGGATGGTTCGTTGTTCGAATATCCCTAAATGAATATGAAATAGATTAAAAAAAGTACGCGAAAAATTGGGAGGTAAATAACTTACAAAACGTCACTTCACTGTTTCCTGAATTTGACCGTAACTTTGTTGAATCGACAGACCAATCCAAATTACAAACATAACTCGAATGTCTTTTTTGAATAATAAACACAAATTAAAAAAAGAAAAATACACATGAACGCATCCCAAATCTTACCCGACAACACATTATCCGTTGATACTCACACCCCAACGAATCTTCACCAAACCCAGATATCGATTCATTGACTTTATATATATCGATATGGTTATCTTGGGACCCCACGGCGAGAAATTTGTTGTTTGGAGATTATTTTATACAATGGATTGTTTCTTTTCAGTGTTTTATTGCTTGGTGGTATGTCGTCAAGCCTGGATTTCAGTATCGTAAACTATAAAATGTCAACCAAAACCGGAACATTATTAAAAAAGGAAAGATAATTACACTTCCATCTGTAAACCCAACAGCGATAAATTTCCAGTCGTTCCAATAGTTACAACATCAGATTGGAACGTTTGGAAAGTGTGATTGATTTTCACAAACGCTTGTTTCTACCAATCAAAATAATTTTATTTATCATTTGATACTCACATAATTAGTCTTAATCACCAACAATTATCTTTATTGGTTGATTAAATTAATTGCAAACCAATCCAGATTTTAAGAGAAGATTATATTAGAAAATCCAAAAAAAAGAATTTTCATTTATAAATGACTAGATGAAATAGCTTTTAGGGGGATTCATCAATGATCTCTTCGATTGATTAATATATATTTTTAGGCAAGTGAAGATTTAAATTCCAAAACACATCACTCCATTACCACTGATAACTTTGAGAAAATTGGGTTATCTTGCTTTTCCAAAATTACATATTGTAAATGAAAAAAATTCCTACACAAGTCACACACTCTAGATATCTCTTTCTTCACCGCATTATGATGTATTGGACTCTTTACCCGGACTACTTGAAAAAAAAATCATTCTCACCATTGCAAACCCATTCGAGAAAACATTCTTGATATCGTCTAAAGGACTAAAGAGCGGCATATTAACGTGATCGGATTCGGAGGAGACAGGATGTCTTGGTCGATGATATCACATGCAGAAGCACTCTTTGGGAGATGGGAAGGGGATTTGTTTTTATGGAGATTTTCGTTTGGAGATGGACACCATATTTGTGTAACGTGGACACTTTTTTTATGCGAAAATGAAATTTGCTAAACTTTCACTCGTGTCCGACCTCGGGAATATATCACCCTTCACTTCTTCAGATGTCGCAAATTTATTGGATTTTGCTAGAAACATATCAAAATTTATAATCTCGTCTCCCACTTCCAATATCGCTCACGCTGCTCGTGAGGTGTACAATCCCGCCGTCTACTTCCCAGAACCGTTTGTTTTTGAAAACAGAAACGTTGGGCACCATGTTTTCCTTGTTTGTATGTTACTTTTTGCTTCCTTAAGCTCAAATGAGTGAATTATTTTTTTTTAATGCGTAGCCGCCGAGTCTCTTCATCTCCCTGATGTTGAGTGGGAAACGGAAGCGAGAAGACAGAAAAACGACGATGATGAATGGTTGAATAAGGAAAACGAAAGGAGAGATGCTCTTGCGAAGTCACTTATCGCCGAAGAACAGAATTTGAACAGCGTTCAAGAAATTCCCCCGAACTTTAAAAAGAATCCGAAAAAGAAAAAGAAGAAGGCTGATAGCATTACTTCTAACAAAGTGAAGGTGACTCGTGAAGAATCTTCCAGCATAAATGACGAGACTCCAGAAAAATCCGACAGTGTTACTCCGGACGACGTGAAGTTAACTCTTGAAGAGGAAACGACCACCTCAATTTACGATGCAGATACTCAACATGCCGGATCTCAATTGAGTCAAGCTGACTACAAGACAGTTCCCCCTAACCCGATTTCGCCTGTTCAAATAAGCGCGGATCCAGCCGAAGAAAAAATTAACACTGCAATGGATCCTGACATGATTTTCTCGAAGATGTTTGATATCGTAAAGAAGGCTGTAAAAGAAGAAATGGCAGTTGTAAATGCAAAGCTGGATAATATGAAGGTTGAGGTCGATTATTTAAAGAAGGAAGTTGTTGAGATTCAAAAGTCAATTTCGAATAGCTTTGAATCCTCGGTTCGAGTGCAGCTGGTATCTGTGTTTAAAAGTCTTCATCCAGATTGGGAAATTTTGTTTCCTGTTTCTGGAAAGGAATTGAAGTTTTCTCAATATGAAAACAAAGGTAAACGAATTAAAATTACTGATACTGATACTCATCTGAAGTTTGAAGATTTGAAAAAAAAGAGACTTGTTGAAACAAACTTTGAAAGCGCTTTTCAGGCAACGCAAACATTCGATTCAGCAAAATCGGCTTTCCCTTTAAATGTAGAAGCAGATGCAATAATGAAAATTCGAACAGCTGATGGCGTTACAGAGTACTCAAGCCCTACCACCAACAAATCACTTTCAACTTCTATTGATCCACTTCCACAAACCCACATCAAACGAGCATTTCATTTTCTTGTCGTGGCGGAAATTTCTAGGTCCCATTATTTATGTAAATCGGCTGATAGTTTTGGTTCGGACAATTCTTCTCTCCATCTCTTGTTTAAATTTCTACAGCTGGAACGTGTGATATGGAGCATCCGAAAGAAATATAATGCGAAATCGTCCGATTTGGTTAATACCGGCTGTATCATCTCTCCCTCATTCAATTACATCTCGGAGGCAAGCTCACTCATTGACAAAATTTTGGAATCGTATCCGAATACATTTCCTGAGATTGTTGAATTACATAAGCGAAAATCGATGTGGTTGCTAGGTTGTTGATTTATTATCTAATTTTTTGGTGTTAAATTCTTTAGTGTTTTACCATTTTATATTATGAAAAATGAACTTTTATTAAATTATTATTTTTCAAGTTAACTTTTATTTTGTAATTAATGAAAATTGACTCAACTTTAATCTCTTGAAGCTGTTGATCACTATATTTGTAATTGGGAGAAAGTGTCTTTTTCTTTATTGTCTCTCTCTTTCCCAATTTTGCATATGCAAGTGATGTTTTGAAATTTCCATACAGAAAATATTAATGGATTTGTTGATTATATTTTTGAAGAGTATGAGTGATGAAGATGAGAATGTCACATTAGAATCAATGGAATTTTGGACCATTTTTTGTTAATCCAGAGGACAATCCTCCATTTTTGTGGCTATAATTTTATGCTTTTTAAACTAATTTAAGTTTTAGTTTTTTTTTGTTTTTTTGTTGTTTTTTTTAATTTTAGGCATTGTCACTAAGATTTTGAGTAAAATAATGTTTTCAGAAGATGAGATTTCACTGGGAAGCAGAAAAAGAATCAGCCAGCAAGCCTGACAAAGACATTCTATTTTGCAGCTACAAATCATGTAATATTACCAACAGAACAACACAGAAAGATGATGAAGATGTTAATTTGTATGGTTTTGAATGGTTGCAAAATTTTAAATCTTCTCTATGGTTATTATGATTAATCTGTGAAGTCTTCCTGCCCAGATTCTCATTAATTGATTTAATTTGTTGGCTCTTTGTAGATTCCGTTGGTTCATCAATTCAGTTTCCATTTACTTGGATATCTCTTTATCATTAAGTGAGTTGCCCACAAAAAATGATTTATTTATCCCACTTGATATTGAATGTTGTTTTCTTTTGAAAAGGTATATAAATATTTTTCTATTTAGAAATTACAAAAAGGAAAGTGGCGGAGTTTTGTTAAAGTTTGTTAGTTTTGTCTGTTTTTATATTTTGTGTTAGTTTGGCGATTCTTTCTTCAAAAAGCTTTATTCTTTTCATCTCTGAGATTTTTATCAGTCTTTTTTTTGTTCATTTTAAATTGAAATTCTCCACTATTGTTTTTTTGTTCAGAAAATCGAATACACAAAAAGAATCCTTTCAAAAAAAAAAATTGAACGTACTTGAATTATACATCCATCATAACCAGAGCAAGTAAGTAACTTTGTTGAATCTGAATTAAAAGCAATATTTGAAATAAACCCTGCATGCGATTTATTTGATTTCGAAGCCATCTTTTTCAAACAAATTATTTAAAAAATTAGATTGGAAAACAAACAAATAAAGCTGACATTTATTTACTCACGTTTCGATTACTTGCCGGAAAATTCAAAACGTGCACCTGTCCATCCAAACTCCCAACCACCAAAAACTTTCCATTCGGACTACTTTTCACACTCGAAATTTGCCGTAAGCCAAACTCGCAATTTGAATTTACCAACTCAGTTGATGAGATTTGTTTATTATCCGAGTTGTTAGTTTTCGACGGTGAGTTTCCGTAGATTCCTTTGGTTCCCCAAGATAAAGTGCATGAAGTTTCGGACCATGAGATATCTTTGAATTCGACCGGTGATGAGGTGCTTGGATGTTCGATTGTCCCTAACAGGGAATTCATAGAAAATTTTGTTAAATATAAAGAAACGTATAAGGACTTGGAGTTGATTATCAAACTTACAGAACATCACTTCACTATTCCCTGAATTCGACCGTAACTTTGTTGAATCGACAGACCAATCTAGATTGCAAACAAAACTCGAGTGTCCCTTTTAAATAATAAACACGGATTGAAAAAAAAAATTACACACAGAAGTATCCCAAAATTACCCGACAACACATTATCCGTTGATACTCACACCCCAACGAATCTTCACCAAACCCAGACATCGATTCATTGACTTTATATATATCGATATAGTTATCGTGGGACCCCACGGCGAGAAATTTGTTGTTTGGAGAGTATTTTATACAATGGATTGTTTCTTTTCGGTGTTTTATTGCTTGGTGATATGTCGTCAAGTCTGGGTTAAGTATCGTAAACTAAAAACAACCCAATTAAAAGAAATTAAACCAAACCCGCAACGTGGAAAAAAAAAAGTAAATTTACACTTCCATCCGTAAACCCTACAGCAATAAATTTCCCGTCATTCCGAAAACTACAACACCGGATTGGAACATTCAAGTTTTTCCGCTTTTGTACAGTTGTTGTTTTTGTTGGTGTTGATGTGGTCCGGTCAATTGTGGTTGTCGGTGATTTTGTATTCCAGATTCGGATCCATCCGTCGTCTCCGCCTGTGATGAATATGTTTAGGTCTTTGGGGTGTGTCGATAGGCCCCAAATTTCTTTGTGATCCGATACGTCGTGAGCCTAAACAAAGCAGAAATGCAAATGTCTACGTTGAAATTTCTCGAAATATTTGTTTTACCTCAACCAACAAACTCCGCATCCCACTTTTTAAATCAATTTCCCAAACACTCGAATCACCACACCCAACCAAAACCAAATCCACCGCACCACCAACACTCTCAATCCCTTTCTTCCGCATCAAACTATTCCTGTTCAATGATTTATTACTACTCTTCGATCCAAACCTCAACAACGTCGAACTCCGGTTAACAAATTTTGGAGTCCAACCAAACCACGACCCAGAATTTCCGCCACTGAATAAAGTATTAAGTGACCGGATTTGTCGGTTAGAGTCGAATTTGTATTCGGTTATTGGTTGGTTTTGGTCGTTCCAGATGAGGATGCGGGCGTCGTGGCCGCCGGAGAGAAACGAGATTTGTGGAGAGTTGTGGGGGGTTAGACATAACACTGGGCCCTATAAAACTAGATTAGTGGCGGAGGTTGGGAAGGGAGATGTTGGGACTTGCTTTGTGGATTTTTCGACAAGTTACATAAACTTTGTTTTGTTTCCAGAATGTGATGTCTCCGTTTAGTGATCCGGTGACGAGATTTTTCTGTTTTGTGAATATCCCGCATAAATGGTTCTATTCAAAAAGAATGAAAATAAAATATTGAAAAAAAGACGACAATATTAATTGATTCAGGAACCCTTCCATCGATTTCTACGTCTTCCTCGTAAACTGCATCGTTAAATGTTGCGGATTGAGTTGAATTGTTGTGTTCGAGTGTCCAGAATCTGCAGATTTGTTCTCCGAGAGTGATGAATTCGAGTTTATTTGACCAGGGTTTCGATATTACTGATAAAACCTAAAAGAAAGCAATTTAATTGTTTCCAGTTTAAACAATATATATATATATATATAGAAAATCTTACTCTTTCAGGGATATTTGGTAAATTTTGGCAAACTGAAATTTGCTTCTTCCAATCGAAAATGAATAACTGCAACAGAAAAAAAAATTAGACCACGATCTTTTAAACAATCCCATTTACAATTACTTGAGAAATATCGTCATTGCACGCAACAACCATCAAAAAATTCCCATCCCTCGTAAACTCCACAGCCGAAACATACTCAAACTCACTCGACAAATAAAACTTTGCCAACGTCGTAATCTCCGCACCATCATCTTCAGGGTGAACACTTTTCGGTGATTTTTTACCGCCATCTCGAAATCCTGACCCGAATTTCCAAACGTGAACTTGCGGAAAAGGTGGACCGACTTCGGCCGATACAAAAATTGATGCCGTTGGGTCTGGGTGTAGACATAAAGCGGAGATACTGTTTTTGTGGAATTTGTAGTAGTGAAATTTTTTTGTTAGGGTGTTGCGAATTATGGGGAAGATTCCGGCAGAGTAGTAAATGTAGTTTTGTTGTGATGTGTGAGTTGTTGGAGAGGATTTTGAAGAAGGAGATGTTTGAGGTGTTGTTGAAGGAGTCGATGTAGAGACAGAAGGTTTTTGCGATGGAGATGTGCAGTAGTATAGGTTGTTTCTTGTTTCGCGAGTGTTGAAACCTAGGACGATTGATGATAGATTAATTCGCTTCGTTTTATTTACTTTTTAGACGGATACCAATAATCTCCTCAATTGTCAAGTTTATATTTGGTGGTGTTGGAGGTGGATCGATGTAATTTTGTGGAGGTAGTATGTTGTCCAAGAAATCCAGATTATTCTAAAGAAACTCATTTTCAGCCAAACTCATGCACACAAAAAAATTTAAAACCTTTTTTCGAAACTCTTCACTCCATTGACATTGATAACTTTGAAATAATTGCCATATCTCGCTCTCCAAATCTACAAACAACCAAAAAAAAAGTAAATGCGCTTTTTTCTCATTCCCCATTCATTTTAACCTAAACGACTTGTAAAATGTGTCGGACTCTTCACACTGGGACTGCTTAAAAACAAATCAGCATCCCGATCTCTACACACACCATTCGAATAAACATCTTTTATCTCTTCAAGCGGACTGAACAATGGGATATTAACGTTATTCAGATTCGGTGGTGACTGGATTCGAATGGTTATTTGCTTTTTTTGCGATTTTTCATCGGGATCAACGATATCACCAGAGGAATTTTGTTTTGAACGGTGATCCGAATGTTTGTTTTTGTTCATGGAGGATGATTTGTCGGAAGAGAGAGGCATTGGCGCCGTAGCGGCGGATCTCTTTGGGAAGCAGCAAGCCATTACTTTTGTTTTTAGGCACGACGCGTTTCTCAGCAAAGGTAATAAATTGAAGTTGACATGAAATTTAAGATCAATACATATCATACCGGTAAATAATTCCTCGTGCTAGAAAATGACCATCTTGTGGCTTATTTTTTTCAGTTTGAATTCGCTGAATTCCAATTGTTCCAGCAGACATGAAGTTTGAAAAGGTCGCCGTTATACTGATATCGGAAACAGCACAAATATTACTCCTCCAATTGTGCAGTATCTCGTGGATTTCGCTAAAAACAACTCAAATGTTATAATCAAGTCCCGACCTCGAACCTCAACCATCCTTTCGCGAGAAGTGTACGATATGAATCTTCACTCTCCAAAACCCTTTATTTTTGAAAACAAAAATGCGAGTTGCCACGTTTACATTGTTTGTCCGTTTTTATTTTCAATTTTTTTGCGGCTCGCGTTCGTTTAATAGAATCAAAAAGCAACCGAATCTTAGACTGTTAGCGATATTGATTGGGAACAGATGGTAATCAAAATCATGATGACGATGAATAGATGCAAGAGGAATTGGCCAGGAGACAATCAAACGCTGACGCGCTTATTGTTGAAGAACAGGATGAAAGTCGGAAAAAGAAATCGATCAGACATCTTCAATCCAAGAGCAGAATCAAGTCGCAAAGAAGAAGAAGGCCAAGAAATCGAAGCAAGCGACGTCAACTGTGAATTCAATATCTACAGAACGCGGAATCGTCTCTGGAGTTTTCTGAATCCAAGAGTCAAGTGGATGTTTCGTCCGTCGCTAATGCTACTCCCACTTCAATTATTTAAACGTCAGATGCAACGGTCAAACATGATCTTTCAGATACTCGGGCATCTCAGTCAGATATTTCGTAAACTTTAAGTGGTTTGGTACTAGATATAAACGGCATTAAACAAGATGTATCGGATATGAAAGCAGAAATGATGAGAATGAGACAAGATTTGAATGTGATCAAGTGGAGGTTGTAATCCCGACGGGCGATTGCGATTCTTTGACTTTTATATTCAATAAATTTGATATTTGCTTTAAAGAGTTTGTCTTGTGCTGGATTTCGCTACTGTTTAGTGAAATTATTTAAAAGAATCATGTTTTCCAATAAAACTCGATAAATACCAAATTTCAAATTTTTTTTTTCATGTCAACGAATGTGCTAATATCCTTTTTATTCGTTTTCTTTAGCTTCTGTATGGGTGCCTATGTAGAAATAAATTAAAATAAAAAAAATCCTTTTTTTGGTAGACCTCAAGACAATATTTTTTCACAACGAAACAAAGTTAAAAAATGAACTTGAAATTCAGTTAGTCAGTCAGAGAAAGAAAATTATTGAAATTCATTGTTTTATAAGATTCAGAACTTATATTTTTGTCGATTTTTTAAAATACAGCAATCATAAATTTATTCAGTTTCTTAATAAACTTCTCTTTTTAATCCATTTTTGCTGAATTTCATTCTTTCGCTGACGGTTGAATACTATGTCTCGCCGATAGCGTCTTCTTCTTTACAGTCCTGCGCTTTCCCAATTCTGCAAGGGATGCAGGTGAAGTCTCGGTAATATTTCCATCATTCCCACTACTTTCTTTTTCAGATATTCGATCGCTATCAGCATTTGAAACTCTCTTCGACTGTTCACTCCCGCGGGCTTGAATCGAAGGGCTGGCGGATATAGATGGCGACGCTTTTATTGATGCACTTATTGATACTGGAGTTATATTCGATCCGTAAGCACTGGTTTGTCGGGATAATTGATTTAGCGCATCCAAAGTCGGTTTAATTTGATCGCTTTCTTCATCTTCCGGGGGATTTTGAATATTTTGTGTCGGTGTTGGCAGGTACTCGTTATTTATATTTTCTAATTCGTCTTTGTTCTTGTTGTCGTCGCTGGTAGTGGGGTCTTCGAAATTCAGAGCTGGAAAGCTCGCAGAAAGATCCATTGGTAACAAGTTATTAATATTCATCGTTTTATCGTCAATAAATTTACTCGCGATTGCCATATCAAACGGGAGTGGAATGTCACTTTGTCGTCTAATCGATGTGGTATTGTTTGTTGTATTATCCTTGGAAAACGCATTCTTTAACTCTGGCGCAATGCTATTAATTTTGGAAGTTTTGAATTGCGCTGGTTGTGGGATTTCGAAATCATCAGTCTCATTGTCTTCGTTATCTTCTCTGATAGATGCGGCGTCGTTTTCAATAGCTTGCCCTGGAGTTTGTTTAATTTGCGAATTTTGCGGAGTCGAAATTCGATTTGATACCGTTGGAGGCTGTAGGGAATGTTGTCTTGATTCTCGTTTATTACTACGAGTTGTATTCCCTCTTTGTAGATTCCGTTGGTTTTCCAATTCAGTTTCCATCTTTTTGATTAAGTGTGTTGCTCGGACACTGACGTTATTGATTATCGGAGATTGGGGACTGATTAATCGCATGGAGTGTTCTTTGCCGCTGAGGGACTGGTATTTTATTAAGAAAGTGTCTTTGGAGAATACCCAGGAACTTTTTTCCCACAGCACTTCAAAGATGAGTTTCTTTCGTCGATAAAAAAGTATCTTTAGTATTTTTTACGAGTACGTATAGAATACTGTATTACATGCTTATCAACATCTACGATAACCAATCCCTCCGCACCGACTCCGAGCAAGAGCTGAACCGTGCGAAATTCAAAAAATCCACCGGGAGGAACATCTTTGCAAATCGGGAAGAAACTTGTTCCGTAATAACTCCACTGTCGGACATACTGAAGATAACTTCAAATTATCCATTTTAGTATATAATGACTAAATGTATAGACCGGTCATTCCATTTACTTACAGCATTCGTGCGATTGGTGTTGTTTTTCCTTTGTATTTGGCGTATTCTTTGAGGATTAATCCTTCCCATTCTTCTGGACGCATCAATTTTGTTAATTGTGAGGGAATGTATTGGTTGAGTGAGTTGTTTTTCCTGGAGAATGGAAAATAAAATATAAATTTGAATGCTAATAATATCGATATTTTACACAGTACGTTATAAATCCAGGTTGATGCCGCTGATCAATATCACCATGTGATGATTGTAATTGTAATGCTGCTAAAGTAACTGCGTCCTGCGCAGTGCAAGGGTATCTTCCAATAATCACATTGTGTTTTGCCTTTCAATAAATTAAAATAAAAAAAAAAAATAAAACGAGAAGTAAAAACTAGTACTTCTCCGTATAATAACTTTATCACAACTTCGTCGGTAATTTTTCGTTCGACATGTTTGGATAAGAGCGCCGCTCTTTTGAAGACGATCCAGTGTCGATTTATCGGATGCATCGAGTTGGCTGCTTCTGGATAATGTGTGTATTTCTCCACCCTGATTTTAAAAATAAATATTTTCCAGAACATGAGGAAGAATATCATACCACTTATGCCACTTTGGGATGAAGTCGAACAGATTAAGTTTCGGACGAAGCTGTAACTCTTGTGAGAAAATGACGAAAGCAAATTAGAAATTTCTCTAATTAATATAAACAAATAAAAATTTACCCAAATCTCTTCCAATAATCCACAACCCAAAAAGCTTTCGACCTTCTTTCGATATATTCTCTCGATTAGCAATGACATCAAAAACAGCATGCGAAGTTAACAACCCCGGCGCAAACTTGCTATTAAAGTCATGCATCTCATCTCCGGCAAAAATCCTCACCCTAATCGTAACGTACTGAACTTGCCCATCTTTCGTCACATGTCTTTGCACCGGCGGTCGCCAATCTTCTTGCGAAGCTTTCTTTGCATTTGAACTTCCATCAACTTGTGAAAAACTTGCTTCATTTGCAGCGGATTTGAATTTCATCACGGATGAAGCACCTTCTGGTGCAGTTGCGGTGATTAAATCTTTTTCGGATAATTTTAGGTTTTCATTTGAATTTTTTTTCCGAACGATTGTTGCTAGGGAGAATTGTTTTTCTGGTCGTCGAGACTCATCTGATTGTTGTTGCATATTTTACACAGGCTGGATTGGGCAATAAATATATTGATCTTTGATTGATGCTAGATCTTTACATCTAATTATAAAAACATATTTTACCAAGATAAAAAATGCATTGGTCAACTCGGCCGGTCAACTCAAATGCAAGTATTCTAAAACTAAAATTCTGTCTGATGGATTTTATATATTAAAAATATAAAAATATACAATGATCGCATTTTCATTCTCCAACGCATAAATAAATTAGATTTCACGTAACTTCTTTTAATCTACCGGTACTCAAATCACTTCTTCATGTACTCTAAAATTTCCTGCAAATCATGCGTTGCTCCAATTTTTTCAAGCAGAAAATTAGCCTCTACTAATTTTTCAGTTCGTTCTTTCCCTGTCGAACACCTTGCAATCGCTAAATTAATCTGCCCCCTGAGAAAAATTAAGTTTTCGCAAATCGGTTGTTCCAGAGCTTTGTTAAACTGTCGTATTGCATCTTTTGGTTTAGACATAAAAAGCGATTTCAACCCTTTGAAAAGATACCGGACTGTTCTGCTCATACAAAACACTTCCATTTTGTCAAGGGCGGATATCGCTCCTTTGCAAAAATTGATGATTTGGGTATTTTCAACATCCAGTTTGTTGTTGTAATAGGAGTCATTCAACATCGATAGAATATGGAGCAAGCCCAGAACCGCCATCCAATGTTGCACTTTGAGTCCTTTTAGCGCGATACTCATTTCCGCAAAAAATTTCGGTATCGAAAATTGCATCCCTCGTCGGAAATCAGCTTCCGCCAGCACCACGTGATAACAAATCTGAACCGCCGCATTCTTATATCTTTCCGCTTGCTCACTGGTCCACATTTCCCTTAAAACTATTTCAGGGTCACGAATTGCATTTATATCGTCAGTTGCCAGTAAACATGAAATTAGGAGATAAGATCCCCAAAACTTCCCAAGCCAATTCTCCTCTTGTGTCGCTGAGGTCAGTAACAGTTTCGATAACGTTATTGCGTTTGCGACTGAAAATTTTTGGATTGTGATTATATTTTTTAGCCTCAGCGCTTCCTCGATCACCTTAAAGTCACCCGTAATGCTTCCCAGTTGCTGCAGTAAATCGTATCGAACCAACGCTGTATCCCAAGACCCCATGAGAAACAACGTTTGCGCTTGACAAGAAATAATCGATGCAGATGCGTTTGGGTCTGACCTTCGATCATGTCTCTCAGCAGCATCCAAATATCGCAATGCCGCTGAACGTCGATTTTCCATTGTCCAAAATGAAGAACCAGCGAGTGCCAAAAATTTGGCATACACTGAATCTTTGCTAAACTTTTCCGATATGTTCAATCCACGCATTACTGCATACTTATGGTGTTTTGACTTCTCTTTAATTACATAAATTTGACTCAACGTCAATAACACCAATCGAACCAGAAAAAGTTCTTCTTTCGACTCGTTTGTGATACTGGGACTTGTTCGTGAGGTTGTGGTATTAATCACATTCGCTGAACTTTTAGCCCCAGTCCAGTTCTTCATTGATTCCAAATCGACCACCAGCACCTTTTCCGAAAGCGCATTTCCACTGGTTCCAACAACTTTTGAGGTCGGATTCAGCAAAATCTCCGCATCCTCATTTTTCAAATTCTTGAATGAGTCTCCATGCCCACTCACGCTATACCGAGACCGAATACTCCTCTCTTTTCGTATCTCCCACGAAATTCTAAATGAACCGACGGGGAAAGGATGCCCGCTCAGTTTCAGACTTTCCAGTAAATGACATTCGGCTTTGTCGATCTCCATCCGTGAAAAGTACGCTTCTCCGAGTTCGCGATGCCAATTTGCCATCTGCGAATTCTTATACAGTTGTAGTCCGTGCACATCTTGCAGTAATTCAACCGTGTTTAAGAGCAACTTGTAGTGTTTAATTGCATCCGCCATGGCATTCTTTTCAAAGTAAAAATGCGAAACGAGTTCTAGATAGAAGAGTTTTTTCCGGTTATGTCGATCATCGGTTTCAATATAATGTTCGTAAAGTGGTATCAACAGTCGATGCCGGTTCGTCTCGTTCAGTACTTTTTCATAGTACGTTGCAATACTCAAGTGTAGATGTTGTCGTTGACTTTTCACCATCATTGAATATATACCTTTCCGCACCACTGCAGATTTAAATTGGAAAAACTGGCCGTCTTGTTCACCGTCCAGTCTTTGTAGATAACCGTATTTGTCCATATGTTCGATTGTCCGTAATAGTGAAGAAATATTTCGACGGTCAAAGCGATCGGAAAACCCGGTCATATCCGAGAGAAAATATAAAACGTCGTCCAGCAAAAATCTCTGCCCAAGCACAGAAGCAACTTTCAGAAATAGTTGAAAGTATCGATCATGCCGATCGAATTGAGCGACAATTATGGAATGCAAATCATTTCCAAGTGTCGCATGGTCGAAATCGAAGTCTCCGTTTTCTGATAGAAGTTCGCCTTGCTCTGAGATTCGCCAATTGCCGGATTCTTTCAATGCCGTTACGAGAGATTTCACAAATAACGGATTACCGCTAGTTCGCTTGTATACACTCTCCACAATTTTCGAAGATACTGATTTTACGGTTGAACCATGCCACGTTTGAACAATCAACTCTCCAGTTTCTTTTTTATTTAATCCCTCGATGTTGAGTAAGACGACGTTTGTTGTACGTTTAATCTTGGTCAAGTAAGTTCGGGTATCTTCACTCTCGTAATATCTTAACGGACGACTGAAAATATAAACCACAACATTTGTGCAATTATGAATAATATCCCATAGCAATTCCCACGACAGGATATCCATCCATTGCGTTTCATGAAAAATCAACACTAAGGAATTATTCTCAGCGACAAAATTAATAATCCTCCGTATTAATTCCTGTAACTCTTTTATCCGAATTTTCCCTTGAATTTGCGGCCCGCCCTCCTCCAGAAAATCAAACGGCATTATCAAGTTGAAAAGCGGGAGTGATTTTGTGGTTTCGTTCACACGGTTAAGTATACAGGTTATGCGTGCTTCTAATTCTGAAGTTATAATTTTCTTATCTTCGATACTGGTTTCGTTTGATATTTGTGCGCTCATGTATTTATCTCGCAGTTTTGAAAAACTTACTCGTTCTTCGTTGATGTTCGCCATGTTTATGGGAATGAATTTTGAAGGTTCGCCGAGTTTCACAGCCGGATATGTGTTCATCGGAGGTTGAAAAGAGTTTCCGTGTAGAGGGGATTTTTCGGGTGGAGGTGAAACTAATCCGTTGGTTCGATCTGATTTGTCGTTGTTCTTTAGAAGTGGTAAGAAGTTTTTTGATTTCGATTTTTGAAGGCTAAGTGAAGGAGGTGAAAGTGCTAGTGATTTACTTGGTGTGAGTGTTTGAACGCCAAGAAATCTTTGTCCTTCCATTGAATTCGATGATGATGATGAGGAAGAGACAATATTTATTTTTGGAATATCTTATTTCAAGAAAGTATTTAATTATACCAAAAATTCAAATTTAGCACTAAATAAATACCTGGCATTTCAACGATTACTGGCGGAGGTGGTGAAGTTGGTGGTTGGGGAGATTGTGGTGTCTGAAATTTTAATTGCAATTTTCCATCAATTAAATCTGCGTCGTCAATCCATGCTAGAAGATCGCAAATAATATCTCGAAAAACATAGAGAGGTGTTGATCTTTCCATTTCTGCCGCTGATCCTAAACTGTGATAGAAAAAAGCGTAAAAATAAATACACATTGCTCCCAATTTAAAAAATACCAAGAAAAACAATCGTGCTTCTGGGATTTTATCTGAGTATATTTCACCAATGACGACAATCCCTGTCCACCCTCCGCCTGCATAAGTACAATTTTCGTGAGACTCTCCTTCCGCGCGACCAAATTGACCAAAGTATCTTCAATTGCCGCCTTCTCTGCGTTTCTTCCCAACATAACCAACTCGATACCATCTACTTTGGCTCTATTCGGTTTGGAACTTTCTGGTATGATTGCTTTTGGTTTAAAAATTAAAATCGGTCGCGACTTCCCTTTCACTTTTGCTTCGCCGAGTTTTTCAAATACAAACTCTCGTTCCGTCAGGTTATATGATGCTTCGTCGCAGAGTATTGATGTTTGGCATGCTGGAAGGAACATTAATCGAGCTGCCATATTTATTGAATCTCCCATCTTTTCAAGTAAAGGAGAAGATTAATACATATGCATAAATTTAAAAAAATAACTCTAAAATTACCACTGCATATTCCGTTCTAATTGCATTTCCAACTCCACCAATCGAAACAACTCCAGTTGTGACTCCGATCGAAAATTCATCAAACATTTCTTTAAATCCCTCCATAATTTCGATGGCTGCCTTAATTCCATATATTGCATCATTTTCGTGAGCCAGCGGTGGCAAACCGAAAAATACCAATATCGATGCACCTTTATCATCAACATGAAACTGTCTTAACGATCCCTCATACTTCGATAAAGCTTTCTGTACAATCTTCATCGCTGCTTGCGCGTCCGTCAGCACATCTGTCGTTTCCCAATTCAACAATGATCCAATTCTTATAAATAAAGTTGTCACTTGTCGCAACTCTGAAAGGGACATTAATTCCATCAAAGACGATTCCAATTGAAATAATCGGGATTGGTTTATATCCGCTTGGAGTTTAAACAAAGCAGATTTTGCGATGAAACGTTTGTAGAATTCGTTGTTGAGAGCGCCAACTTGGATTTCCCACAGAGCGAGGTCATCGAGGTCGGTTGGAGTTGGTGGTGGTACTTTTCGTCGAGCGTTTTCGAGACCTGAGAGTATAATGCATCGTTTGTCGTAACTTCCAATTGTGACGGTTCCAATGTCCATGACTACTCCAAACCATTTTAAAGCCTGATGTGACATTGCTAATTCACCTAAAGAAATATTTGAATGATAAATTATACAGATAAAAAATCAAAATATTTATACCAGATTTTGCTAAATCCAGCACATGCGCCAGCTGATTAACGGCATCACTCGCAACAAAATGTTCCCATCGTCCAGCATCACCAACATGCACATCATATATTTTCCCCGCCCCAATCCCCAAATGTATCCGCAGCGATTTCGTCTCATTCCCGGGTATATCTATATCGTAAGTTCCTAATTTTGTTAATAAATCGAGGCAACATAAACTCGCTTTTAAAACTAGTTCGCCTCGCCTTCGGTCGTCCATGAAAAATAGATTTGTGCTTTCCATTTTCCAGTAAAATACAACTGCGTCCCCTATAATAATTTTAGGGTTAATAAATTTAATTTTTTTATTAGCAAATAGCTCACCAGCAAATTTCACGATATCTCCTCCGTGCAAAAGTATTATATGGATAATCTGTCCCGAAAAAAAGACTGGTTAGATATCTAATCC